>CANNZV010004427.1:0-41181 GCA_947561585.1 Caprella mutica | reverse complement strand
CATCATCAGTTCCAATAAGTGCAAAAGCTCCTGGAATTGTATTTAAATAGTAACTAAAGTCTTCACTAGCCATAATAGGTGTAGGAATACTACTTTGCCAATTTTCACCTAATGTTTGTTTTAGGGATTCTCTCATCATTGAAGCTTGTTTTTCGTGATTGATTGTAGCTTGGTATCTATCTCTTAATTCGATTTCAACTTCTACATTATAAGATTTTGCTACATCTTTTGTAATCTCTTCAATTTGCTTAAATACAAACTGTTTTAGCTCAATAGTTGGAACTCTAATACTTCCTTCAATTCTTGCATTATCAGGAATAGTAGTTAGTTCACTTCTTGCATCTATTGATGTTACTGAAACTACAACACTATCTTGAGGTGCTATTTGTCTTGCAACAATTTGTTGTAAAGCCATAGTAATAGCACTTGAAGCTAAAACAGGGTCTTTACATATTTCAGGTTGGGAAGAGTGTCCTCCCAAACCTTTTACATCTATATGAAAAGTTCCATTTCCTGCCATAACTGTACCATCTGGGCAAACTGCTTGACCAAACTTTATAGCAGGCCAATTGTGCCAACCAAAAATCATATCAACACCCTCTAAACAACCTTCTTCAATCATTTTTTTAGCACCATGACCTCCCTCTTCAGCAGGCTGAAATACTAAAGAAACTGGGTTTGTAAGTTTATCTTCATTCTCTTTTAACCAAATTGCAGCTGCTATTAAAGTAGCTGTATGCCCATCATGCCCGCAAGCATGCATACATTGAGGTTTTTGTGATTTATAAGATACATCAGTTTTCTCTTCTAAAGGAAGTGCATCTATATCACCTCTTAAAGCAATATGAGGCCCAACTTTGTCTTGTGCTAAAAGTCCAACTGTACCAGTATTTGCATAGGTTTTATAAGGAATTCCATGTTGTTCTAACACATCTCTAATATTTTTTGCTGTATCTGTCTCTTCCCATTTTAACTCTGGGTTTTTATGTAGGTTATGCCTAAAATTTATAGCATAATCTACTACTTCATCAAAATTTTTATACATGATGTCTCCTTTAAAATTTTTAATCTTTTATTATTTTTCTTAATTGTTCATATTTTGCTAGACAATCGTCTTCATTTACGACTATATCAGATTTGGCAATGATATAGCTTTTACCTGTTGTTCTATTTTTTATAACTTTGTAGTTTTGGATTTCTTCCACACTATCAAAAGTCCCAATAAAACTAGTGCCTCTTAAACTTATAGTTTCTAGTTTATCACTTGGTTTAATCTTACCTTCGTACTCTAAAAAAGCCAATCTTGCAGATGTTCCTGTACCTGTAGTACTTCTACAAATTACATTTGGGTGCACATAAGTGGCTGATTTTGAGCTATAAAAACCTTCTTCTTTTTTCTCAACCTCTCCCATAAAATGTAGAAATGGTATAGGTCCAACATCTCCTAAAGAGTAGTGTTCTAAAGGCTCTTTTTTTCTTACAGCTTCTATAATCTCATAAGCTGCTTTTTTTAGATTTTCTTCTTCTTGTAAAACTAAATCAAAGCCTAAGTCTTTTGCTTCTACTAAAAGATAAAAACCTCCACTATAAGCTATAGAATAAGTTATTTCACCAAACTCTTTTGTAGAGACTTTTTCTTTATATTTATAGATATATGAAGGAAGACCTTCACAAGTTATTGATTCAACTATACCATCTTCTATTCTTGCTTCAATATCAACTAATCCAGCTGGAGCTTCAAGTTTAAAATTTACTATTCCTTCTTTTTTTTCAACTAAGCCCTTTTCTAAAACAGCAGTTGCTGTACACATAGTATTTGATCCAGAATAAATAGGGTAACCCATAACTTCCATGATAATATAGCCAGCAACAGCTTCTTTATTTGTAGCTGGAACTATTAAATCTATTGACATTTCAGGAATACCATAAGGTTCAAATAGCAAGGTTTGTCTTAATTCATCTGCATTATTTTGAAGATATAGCATTTGATCTCTTACTGTATTTCCTGGAAGATCTGTTATTCCATCAAAAACTATTCTACTTACATCTCCTCCTGCATGAGTATCTATAAGACCTATTGTATGTGACTTTTTCATTTTTCAACCTTTGAGTACTTCTGTCCATGTTCTTGCCATTTCTCATCTGGAACGATTACAATTTTTCCTAAATAACCTTTTCCTCTTGATACAAAATACTCTTCTGCTTCATGTAAATTTGATAGCTTAAAAGTTTTATGTAAAATAGGTTTTAGTTTTCCCTCTCTTATCCATTTCATCAATTGTTTAGCTTCATTTCTAGTACCATGAGATACCCCATGAATTTCCACTTGATATAAATAGATTTTTGACCATAAGATTTCTGTTATATTAAAAGAACTAGCTCCTGCAATACTTAGTCTTGGATAGTCATCTCTTTTTTTCATATCTATAATCATAGTATCAATAAAAATATTTGTATACTTTCCACCAACTAAATCCATGACAGCATCAATATTTTCACCATTTGTAGCTTCTAAAATTCTTTGTTTTAGAGTTGATATATCACCTCTATCTATTACTTTTTTGGCACCTAAATCTAAAAGTTCTTGTTCTTTATCTTTAGAACTTAAAGCATAAACACTAGCTCCTACAATATTACACATTTGAATTAGTGCAGTTCCAACACCTCCACTAGCACCACTTACTAAAACTTTGTCACCTTTTTTTACCCTTGAGGCATTAAACATTCTAAAGCCTGTTTGGTAAGAGCACATTCCTAAAGCAGCAAGTTGTGCATCATCTATATCAATTTCACTCATATCATAAAAATTTTTACTAGGTACTTTTACATATTGAGCAAAACCACCATCAGCGCCATGTCCATAATAATCAGGTGTTAAATTTAAATCATCATTGTCATCAAAGTAGATATTGAAATCAACTAAACCTCTTTTTCCTAAAAGTTCTTTGTCCTCTTTATTTGCTACTTCAACTACTTTTCCAACAATATCAGCACCTTGAATTCTTGGAAACTGAAATGTATCATCCCCACTCATATTAAAAGAAGTAACTTCTTCTTTGTTATTGTCATCAATAGGGTATAAACCCTCTCTTGCTTTTCTATCTGTATTGTTTTTAGCTGTAGCACTAACTTCTATAAGTACCTCACCATTTTCTAGTTTTGGTATTGATACATCTTTATAAACTAACTTATCTATTCCTCCATGCTCCATTAAGACCATGGCTTTCATTGTATTTTCCATAATTACTCCATGTATTTTAAATAATTTATAAACTCTTTTGGATTAATATCTAATCCTTTATACATTAGGTGGAGTAGGCTACTTTTGAATAGACTCTATTAAATTTATAGATACTATTTATTTTTCTTATATCAAATAAAATCATCACACAACCATAACAGGAATTTTTGAAAGACCAGATACTTTATGTGAAATACCACCTAATAAGTAGCCACTTAAATCACCTCGACCTTGCTTCCCTATAATTACTAAATCGATTTTTTCTTCTTCTATAAAGTCTAAAATCTCTTTTGCTATTTGACCAACTCTTATAAAGCCTCTGACTCTTTGTTTTTCAATATCATAGCTATATGCTATATCTTTTCCTTGTCTAACTAAATCTTTTGAGTAGTCACTCATAACGCTATCAAGGTTAGCTGCCTTATCATTTATTGTTCTTGGCATCATTCCCAAAGAGCTTTCAGTAAAGCCGTAATGTCTAAATACAGATAAAATATTAAGCTTTGTTTCTTTATTTTCTTTTGTCATTTGACAAGCTATTTTCAAAGCTTTATTAGCTTGTGATGAACCATCAGTTGGTACTAATATTTTTTTAAACATAATAGACTCCTTTTAGTGCTAATTATTTACCTAAAGGCAACATCCCTTAAAAATAGGGCGATTTCAGGAAAGAATATTAAAGCAACTGAAACACTTAGTAAAATAACTATAAATGGAGGTGTTCCTTTAATAACTTCTAAGTAAGGTCTTTTAAATACTGCAATTGCTGTAAAAATATCACAGCCAAAAGGTGGGGTTGCTGAACCAATAGCAACTTGTAAAGTAATAATAGTACCAACTAAAACAGGATCTAATCCAACTGCATTTACAACAGGAGCAAAAATTGGAACTAAAACTAATATAACAACAATTGGGTCAACAAACATACAACCAATAAAAAATGCAATTGAAATTACAAATAAAACCTGATAAGGTCCCATTTCAGTTATTCCAATACTATTTAAAACCTCTTGAGGAATTTGAGCAAAAGATAAAACCCAAGCGAATCCAGCACCAGTTCCTACTAGTATAAATACAACAGCAGTTACAAGTCCAGTTGATTTTGCTGTTGCATATAAATCTTTGAGTTTCATCGTTTTAAAAATGATACCCTCTAAAAATATTGCATAAGCAACACTTACAGCAGCAGCTTCAGTGGGAGAGAAGATACCTCCAAAAATACCACCTACAATAATTGCAGGAAAACCTAAAGGCCATAAAGCACTTACTAAAGCTCTTCCTCTTTCAGACCAAGAAGCTTTTGGTTCAGTTGGAATATTATGTCTATAAGCATAAATGATACTATAGATTGAAAATAGGGCTAAAATTAGTAAACCAGGACCAATACCTGCAATAAAAAGTTCAGGAATAGAAGTTTTTGCAACAATTCCATAAATAATCATACCAATACTAGGGGGAATTAAAAAAGCAATATCACTTGAATTTACAATCAATGCTAAAATAAATGACTCTTTATATCCACCTTTTTTAAGTCTTGGTCTAAGTGGTGAACCAATTGCAACAACTGTTGCTTGAGTAGAGCCTGAAACTGCACCAAACATAGCACAAGCTGCTGAGGTACTAACTGCTAAACCACCTTTTATATGTCTTACAAAAGCCATTACTAAATCAATAAGTTTTTCAGCTGATTTTCCTCTTGTCATAATATCAGCTGAAAGAATAAACATAGGAACAGCAATTAGTGCAGCTGGTCTTATTCCTCCCATCATCTGCTGAATTAGAAACTCCATTTTACTAAAGTCTCCATCAAAAAGTAGGTATATTCCTAAAGTTGTACCAGCAATAAGTGGTATCATCATAGGAAAACCAAGTAAAAGTAAAATAGCCATTAAAGTAAATATAGAAGCAGATAAATTCTCTTTTAAAAAGTCAGTTAACTTAAAACTTGTATCTTTAATAGTACTATTATCACTTAGGCTTGCAAGTATTTTGTCATTTTCAGAGAACATATTTACATCTATGTTTAAAGCACCATCTTGAAACTCTTTTATATCTATATCTTCAATTTCCCAATAACCATTTTTGTCTGACTCAACATTAAAAGTTAATTCTTTATTATTTTCATCTGCTACTTTTACTTTAACAAGTCTCCATTTATGTGAATCAAAATCATCTGCTTCACTTGAGCCATAAATATGAAGCTTAGTTTTATCTTCTAGTATAATTTCGTCAAAATATAAAGTAATATTATCCTGAGAAAACAAAGATACAGAAAAGCCAATTAGGAAAGTAAATATAAGAAATAAGCGTTTTATTAAATTTTTCATAGTTTTTCCTTTAAACTTCTGTATCATTGTTGCTATCACTATATCCATCTCTAACATTTGTTGAAAGATAAACATCTTCTTCTGTGATATTTTTTATTATTGTAAAAAAATATTGTAGTCCTGTTACAGTAAAACCAATAGGTACCCATAGGTATATATAAAAAACAGGAATTCCAATAGCAGGTAATATTCTTCCACTATTATAGACTTCAACTATATATCCATAGGAGTATTTAGCTAGAAAAAACATAAAAAATGAAGTAATTAAACAAATACAAATCATAAATATTTTTCTCACTTTTGCAGGTAGGGCATCATAAATAGCAGACATTCTAATATGCCGTCCATTTCTAGCTGCATAACTTAAACCTGCAAAAGTTACGATTATTATAAAAATCATATTTAATTCATCAGTAACAGTTAGAGCATCATTAAAAATAAATCTTGTAACTACTGATGCAATAGTTATAAATGCCATGGCAATAACTCCAA
This sequence comes from Caprella mutica, assembly GCA_947561585.1. NCBI lineage: Eukaryota > Metazoa > Arthropoda > Malacostraca > Amphipoda > Caprellidae > Caprella > Caprella mutica. Next base: position 35,121 of record CANNZV010004427.1, on the reverse strand, counting down.
GGGCAAGCATAACTCCCTCAAATTTACTTAAAATTGTATCTATGAAATCTAAAGCTTTTAATATTGGGTTTCTTGTACTACTATTCATGGTTTTTCCTTTTACTATAGTAGATTACAAAAAGTTTGTAATCTACTATAGTAAATCCACTTTTAGTGGATTACTATATTTTCAAATTATTTAGCTTCAGCTTCTGCTTTAGCTAAATCTTTCATGATTTGATCCATGATTTTTTTATTTGAAGTACTTTTAGATGCAAAAGATTTTTGAACAGCTTTTGCTTTTTCTTTAAATACTTTTCTTTCATCATCTGTTAATGTAATAATTTTGAAATCAGGATTTGTTCTAACAATTCTTCCTAATCCATAAGCATCAAGTTTTTGAGCTTCATTTAAAATTGTTTTATGTGCATGTTCTGCTGCTGCTTGAACTAGCTTTTTATCTCTTTTTGATAAACCATCATAAAACTTTTTGTTCGCACTTACAGAAGCATTAAAGTGTCCATGTCCTGTATAAGTTAATACTTTTGTTAAGTGATCTAAACCATAAGCTTCAATCCAAACTGTAGGGTTTTCTTGACCATCAACCATACCTGTTTTAAGAGCACCAACTAAATCACCCCATGACATAGGTTGAGGAGATGCACCAAATGCTTTATAAGTTTCAACTAAGATTGGAGAACCTGGCATAACTCTCATTTTTTTACCTTTTAAATCAGCAGGCTTTCTAAACTCTTCAAATGTAGTAATAGCCATTTCACCTTCTGGGAAAATAGATAATAACTCTAATCCATGTTTATGGAAAATTGATGGTAGCATTTCATTAACTACTTTTGAATTTTTGAAAAAGTAGTCTAATTGTTTTGTATCAGTTGGTAAAACATAAGGTACTGTAAATACATCCATTTCAGGAATTGTTCCACCCATATAACCTGTTGATTGTCCTAAAAAGTGAAGTAAACCAGCTCTTGTTTGCTCCATCATATCTGTTTCTTCACCAAGACTTCCAACTTTATATAATTCTATTTTATTTCTTGAATTATCTTCAATAAAACCTTTAAATGCAGTGGCATAAATACCTTGAGGATCACTTGTTCCTTCCCCAAATGCATATTTCCACGTTGCCGCACTTAAACTTGTAGCTGTAATTAAACTTGCTAATGCTAATCCTTTTAATAACTTCATATTTGTATCCTTTTTTTATTTTTTATAACTATTTTTTTCTGCTCTCAATGTCAACAATAATTTTTTTATAATTACACCTCCTGCATTTATTTAATAAAAAGTTGTCTTGGAAAGTTACTTAAAGTTTCAGCACCAGTTTTGGTGATTAGAATACTTTCTGTAATTTCTGCTCCCCAATCTTCTTGCCAAATTCCTGGCATAAAGTGGAAAGTCATACCTTCTTCTAAAACTGTTAAATCAGTATTTCTCAAACTACAAGTTCTCTCACCCCAGTCAGGAGGATAACTAACACCTATTGGATATCCATACCTTGCATCATTTCTATCTATTCCATATCTTTTCATAACTTTTTCAGCAGCTATTGCTATATCAGCAGTTGTATTTCCTGGTTTTGCCACTTCTAAACCTGCTTCAATAGTCTCTCTTAAAGCTTTTTCTGCATCTAAAAACTGTTGGGTTGGTTTACCAATATAAATAGTTCTAGACATTGGGGCATGGTATCTTTTGTAGCACCCTGAAATTTCTATATATGTTGCTTCATTTCTTTTAAAAGGTCTATCATCCCATGTAATATGCGAAGCTGATGCTTCTGTTCCTGAGGGTAATAGAGGAACAATTGACGGGTAATCCCCTCCATATCCATCTACTCCTGCAATTGCAGTTTCATAAATCTGTGATACTACATGACTTTTGGGAATACCAGGTTTTACAATATCAAGTACTCTTTGATGAATTTTTTCTGTAATTCTTCCTGCAATTTTCATATACTCTATCTCTTTTGCAGATTTTTTACCTCTAACCCAATTTATAAGGTTATTGGCATTTATAAATGTTGCATTAGGAAGAGTTGCTGTTAATCTAAAATGAGCCTCAGCTGAATAATAATAGTTATCCCTTTCTGTTGCAATTATTGCTTTATCCCAAGCATTTTTTTTGAAGATATTCTCTCCAATCCAAGTCATAGGATGTTCATCTAGATTTTGTACATATTTTTCAGGATAACCTACCATATTATCTGCATTCATATAGCATCTAAGTAAGGCTGCATTTTTATCCATAAGTCTTCCAAACCAAATAGGCTCTTCATGGTCAAGTGAGATAATTACCCCTTGATGAACATAAAAAGACCAACCATCATAACCTGTAAGCCAGTTCATATTTCCAGGGTCTGTAGCAACTAAGACGTCAATTCGTCTTTGTTGCATAATAGATTTAACTTTTTTAACCCTTTGGATATATTCCTTTTTTGTAAAGGCAAGCTTTGTAATTGTCTTTGATTTAGCCATTGTTGTTTTCTCCAAAACTTAGTTTTTTACAGGACCTACCCACACTTGTTGAGTATTTACAAACATTTTAATACCTTGAGGGCCTAATTCTTTTCCAAGTCCTGATTTTTTAACTCCACCACTTGGAAGTCTTGGATCTGATTTTACGATACCGTTTACAGACACTTGTCCAGTGATAATCTTTCCTGCAAGTTTTTTACCTTTTTCTACATCACCTGTCCAAATTGAACCACCTAAACCGTACTCTGTATCATTTGCAACTTTTATAGCTTCTTTTTCATCTTTAACTTTAATAATTGCTGCAATTGGTCCAAATGTTTCTTGACAAGATACAACCATACCAGGTTCAACATCAGCAAGCATAGTTACAGGGAAGAAGAATCCTTGTCCTTTATGTCTTTTCCCTCCTAATATTAATCTTGCACCTGCTTGAACAGATCTATCTACTTGATTATGCATTTCTTCAACTAACTCTTTTCTTGCAATTGGTCCAATAGTTGTAGTTTCATCTTTTGGATCACCAAGTTTAAGTTTTTCAAATCTCTCTTTTAAAAGTTCTATAAACTTTTCATAAATTGGCTCTTCAACTATGATTCTTTTTGCTGCAATACAAGATTGTCCTGCATTAATATATCTTGAAAGAACAATAGTATCAGCAGCTTTTTCTAAATCATCAGCGTCTGCTAAAACAATAGCAGGGTCACTTCCACCTAATTCTAAAACAACTGGTTTAATTTCACTTCCAGCAATTGCTCCTACACTAGCACCAGCTTTTGATGAACCTGTTAAAGATACACCTTTTATAATAGGATTTCTAATCACAGATTCTAAACTTTCATGTCCTACTACTAAATTTTGAACTAAGTTTTTAGGAGCACCTGCTTTTTGGAAAGCTTCTACAATTCTTACTGCACAAAGTGGAGTATGTGAATCATGCTTCATAACACAAGCATTTCCAGACATAACAGCTGGAGCTAAGTATCTAAATGCTAACCAAAAAGGAGCATTCCAAGGAAGAATTCCTAATGTAACTCCAATTGGAAGATATTGAACATAACTCTCACTTGCATCAGATTCTAGATATTCTGTTTTTAAGTAATCTTCTCCAAATGAAGCATAATGCTCAGCTGCCCATGCTGCTTTGTTTACTTCACCTCTTGCTTCATTAATAGGTTTTCCCATCTCTTCTGTCATTGGAAGTGCGTAGTAATCAAGATTATCTTTCATTTCTTTTGCTACATCATTTAAAAGCTTTGCTCTTTGCTCATAGCTTGTATCTTCCCAAGTATTATCAAATGCTTCTTGAGCATTTTCTAATATTTCTCTTACTTCTTGCAGTGTATGCATAGGTATTTCATATACAGTCTCTTCTGTATAAGGATTTATTGATTTAAAGTGTGTTTTGCTGTATCCCATCTTTTATCCTTTTAAATGTCCAATTTTTTATAATACTGCTTCAACAGAAGCTACAAATCTATTTAAACCTTCATTTAACTTTTCATCTTCAATAGTTAAAGGAGGAATAAACTTGATAATCTCACCTGTTGAACAAGCACCGATGATTAAACCATTTTCATAACATTTTCCAGTTATCTCTTTTACAGTTGCTGCACTATCAAACTCAATAGCAAGCATCATTCCTTTTTGTCTGATTTCAATAGCTTGTGAGTACTTAGAGTTGATTTCATCTAAAACTTTTCTAATAATGTCACCTTTTCTTTTTGTTTCATTATTAAACTCTTCGTCTTTGAAGTAATCAAGGCCCACTTTACCAGCTACAAAAGATAAACCTTGTCCTCTAAATGTACCTGTATGTTGTCCTGGAGCCCATGCTTTATCAAACTCTGGTTTATTTACAAGCATTCCAATAGGAGTTCCAACTCCACCTAAACCTTTTGCTAAAATTATGATATCTGGGTCTACATCTAAGTCATCAAAACTAAAGTAACTTCCACATCTACCACTACCACATTGAATACTATCAAGAATAAATAGTGCTCCTGTGTCATTAGCTAGTTTTTGAACACCTTGTAACCACTCTTTTGTTGCAGGTCTAACTCCACCCTCAGCTTGAACAGGTTCTACAATAAACGCAGCAGGATGGTAACATTCCTGAACCTAAATCAAACATTTTTTGTCTTAAGTTTTCTAAAGCTTCCATATCATTAAATGTATCTCTAATCACATTTGTTAAAGGAACTCCTGAACTACTTCTAAATGCATTGTTTGCTGTACAAGCTAAAGCTCCAAGTGTCATACCATGGAAACCTCTGTTAAATGCAACAATTTCAGTTCTTCCAGTAACTTTTCTAGCTAATTTTAGTGCTGCTTCAACTGCATTTGTTCCAGTAGGACCTGTAAATTGAAGTTTTCTATCTTCCCATCCTCTTGGCTTTAAAATAGTCTCAACAAATGAATCGATAAATTCTCTTTTTACATCTGTATACATATCTAGTGAGTGAATTACTCCATCTCTTTGAATAAAATCAACAATTGCTTCTTTCATTTTAGGGTTGTTGTGACCGAAGTTTAAAACACCTGCACCTGCGAAAAAGTCTATAAATTCTTTATCATTTTCATCTATCATAACTGCATTTTTTGATGATTTAAAAACTGTTGGTACAGCTCTACAATATGCTCTAATTTCTGATTCGTTTTTTTCAAAAGTTGTAATTTCGTTTGACATTATATATCCTTTAAAATAGTATTAAGTTATTAAATCTTGTATAGAATGACCCTCTAAATTAGATATATAATATAATAGTTATTTATATATCTAAAATCACAATCATCTAATATTTTATATATTTAGATTGCGGGGGTCTATCTGGCAATAAGAATAAAGCTTTTTTCTTGGATTAGTAAGTTTTGAATTTCTTTTATAGGTCTTGTTGTTAAGTAGATAACTTTGTATAGTCTAATTAGGGTATAGATTATGATATTTTTAAATTTCGATAATGAATAATTTAATGATTTCATTTATACTCCTTAAAAAGTTTATACAAAAATCTTAACCAAAAATTTTTAATGAGTCAATCCCTTTTTGATTAAATTTTGTACAAAAATATGTTAAATCTATAATTAAGCTGTAAAAAGTTAGTGTTTTTATTGTAATTAATATGAAATTTGTTAAAAACTATATAAATATATACACTTTTGTCATACTTAATAATAGTAATATTGTATATGAAAATTTAAAAGGTTAAATTATGGAAGAGAATTTTAGAATTGAAAAAGATTTTTTAGGTGAGAAGAAGATTGATGTTCATAGTTATTATGGAATACAAACATTAAGAGCAAAAGAGAATTTTGATATTACAAAAACTAGTATCTCTTTATTTCCAAACTTTATAAAATCCCTAGCAAAAGTTAAAAAAGCTTGTGCTTTAACAAACTATGAATTAGGTGATTTAAATGACAAGCAAAGAGATGCAATAATCCAAGCTTGTAATGAAATTATAGATGGAAAATTTAAAGACCAGTTTATTGTTGACCCAATCCAAGGTGGAGCTGGAACTTCAACTAACATGAATGTAAATGAAGTAATTGCAAATAGAGCCTTAGAAATATTAGGTGAAAAAAGAAGTAGTTATGACGTGATTCATCCAAATAATCATGTAAATATGTCTCAATCAACAAATGATGTTTATCCAACAGCTATTAAATTAACACTTTATGAGTTAATTTATAAGTTAAAAGACTCTTTAAGATATTTAAGAGATAGCTTTGAAGAGAAATCAGTTGAATTTAAAGATGTATTAAAAATGGGAAGAACTCAGCTTCAAGATGCTGTTCCTATGACCTTAGGTCAAGAGTTTAAGACTTTTGCCATTATGGTTGATGAAGATATCTATAGATTAAGAGATGCCCAAGCTTTACTAAAAGAAGTAAACTTAGGTGCTACTGCTATTGGTACAGGAATTAATACTAAAAAAGAGTATAGAAGAAAGGTTATAAATAACCTAAGAGAAGTAACTGGAATAGATTATGAAAGTGCAGGGGATTTAATTGAAGCTACGCAAGATACAGGAGCTTTTGTACATATCTCAGGTATTTTAAAAAGAGTTGCAATTAAAATCTCTAAAATTTGTAATGACCTAAGACTTTTAAGTAGTGGTCCAAGAGCTGGATTAAATGAAATAAACCTTCCACCAATGCAACCAGGAAGTTCAATCATGCCAGGAAAAGTAAATCCAGTAATTCCGGAAGTAGTAAATCAAGTAGCTTTTGAAGTAATTGGAGCTGATGCTACTATTTCAATTGCTTGTGAGGGTGGACAGTTACAACTAAATGTATTTGAGCCATTAGTTGCTTATAAACTTTTTACTTCTATAAATATGATGAGAAGATCTTTTTATTCATTGGCTGAAAAATGTGTAAAAGGAATTACAGCAAATGAAGATGTTTGTATGGAAAATATTTTAAACTCTGTTACTTTAGTAACTTGTTTAAATCCTATTTTAGGATATGAAAAAAGTTCAGCCTTAGCAAAAGAAGCACTAGCAACAAATAAAAGAGTATATGATATTATTTTAGAGCAAGAACTATTTACAAAAGAAGAGTTAGATGAACTTCTTCATCCAAAAAATATGGTAAGTAATTATGAAGGGAATTAATATATGAAAATTACAGTTATAAATACAGGTGGAACTTTTAATAAAAGATATAACCCATTAAAAGGTGAACTTGAAGTACCAAGTGATAATATAGCTTTAGACGAGATTATTGAGTCTTGTTTTAATATAGATTTTGAAATCAAAAATATTATTTCTAAAGATAGTTTAGAAATAGACAATGATGATAGAGATATGATGATTAAAGCTATAAATGAATCAGAGAATGAAAAAATAATCATAGTTCACGGAACAGATACTATTGATATCACAGCTCAATACCTACAAGATAAAGGTGTAAATAAACAAGTAGTATTAACAGGTGCTATGGTTCCTATGAGTATCAAAAAAGTTGAAGCTACGATGAACTTCTCACAAGCTATTGGCTTCTTAAACGCAGATATAAAAAATGGTGTATATATTTCTATGCATGGTGCTGTAGTAAATCATACAGATATCAAAAAAGATAGAAAAAAAGGTCAATTTTTAGTAAATTAATAAGAGCATTGCTCTTATTAATTTGTAGTATCTACGAAAGTTCTTCCAGATAGTTCTTTATCAATTGTATAAAGTCCGTATCCATTATCACCCACAAGTTTAATATGGTCAATAATCTCACCAACAGTTGCTTCTTCTTCAACTTGTTCAGTTACGTACCATTGAAGTAAGTTATAAGTAGCATGGTCTTTTTCTTTCATAGCTAAATCTGATAAATTATTTAAGTTTTTAGTCATTTTTTGTTCGTGTGCCAATGATTTTTTAAATACATCTAATAATGATTTATAATCCACATCAACGGCATCAATTTTTGGAAGTTTAATCTCAACATCTTGATCTTCTAAGTATTTAAATAGTTTCATTCCATGAGCTACTTCTTCTTGGTATTGAATTAAAAACCAATTAGATGCGCCATTGAAACCCTCTTTAGAACAGTAAGCACTCATACCTAAATAAATGTATGCAGAGTGGTACTCTTTATTTAATTGCTCTATTAAAGCTTTTTGTAATTCTTTGCTAATCATATATTACTCCTTTTAGTGTAATCAACTATTATATCAAAAGGAATTTAAAAAAAATTGATTGTTTTCAGCACTTTTATGACAAAATATAAATAACAAAAAAGAAAGAGCTATTATGAAGTTAAAAAATGAAAAAGAAATACTGATTTTAATTCGTTATGCCTTGCCCATTTTTACTTTATTTATTAGTTTTTTAATCTGTATTTTTTTATATTTTGAGAATAAATTAAATTTTGAAAAGATAAAAAAAGATACAAAAGAGAATTATATAAAAGAACATAAGTCAATTGTAAAAGAACAAGTAGAAAATGTACATAATTACATTTTAGAAGAACAAAAATACACAGAACAAGAACTAAAAAACTCTTTGAAAGAAAGAGTAGATGAAGCTCACAAAATAATAGTGAATGTTTACAATACTTACAAGAGCACACATTCAAAAGAGCAAATAAAACAAATCATAAAAACTATAATTTATAAAATGAGATTTAACAATGGAAGAGGGTATTTTTTCATAAACAATAAACAAGGTTATAGTCTTATTCATCCTTTACTTCCATTCTTAGAAGGAAAATATCTTTTAGACAACCAAGATGCAAAAGGAAAGTATTTTGCTAGAAAAACCCTTGAGATTTTATCTAAAAATGATGGTGGATTTGACCAATGGTATTGGAGAAAAACAAAAGAGGATAAAAAAGAGTACAAAAAAATAGGTTATGTAAAAAATATCTATGAATTAGATTGGCTAATAGGAACAGGTGAATATGTAGATGATTTTGAAAAAGATATTCAAAAAAAAGTACTATCTCAAATTGAAAAATTTAAATTTTCTAAAAATGGATATTTTGTAGTTTTAGATAAAAATAATAGATATCTACAACATCCTAAAAAAGAGCTTTTAGGAGAGAGTGCTCCTAAAAAACTAAATACAATCAATGATATAGATATTATAAAAAAGACAAGAGAACTTATATCTAATGGTGGAGGTTTTTTAACTTTGAATTTTCCAAAACCTAATACTAATGAAGCTTTTACAAAAATATCTTATGTAAAAGAAATTCCTAAATGGAATTGGCTTATAAGTACGGGATTTTATTTAGATGATTTAGAAAAAGTATTAGCAAAAAAAGAATCGGAAATGCTTGAAAAATTTAATGAAAATACAAAAAGTATTTTTATAATTGCATTGGTATTTAGTTTATTTTTCCTTCTAATATCTTTTTATATCTCAACTTTAATTGAAAAAAGATTTAAAAAATACAAAAAAGATATAGAAAAACATGTGGATGAAAATAAAAGACAATATGAACTTCTTTCTCAACAATCAAAGTTAGCCTCAATGGGTGAAATGATGGAAAATATTGCTCATCAATGGAGACAACCTCTATCTTTGATTACAACAGCTGCAAGTTCTATTAGTTTTCAAAAAGAAATAGGTTTATTAAATGATGAGTTTTTAAAAGAGTCAGTTGATATTATAAATAACTCAGCAAATCACTTATCTGACACAATAGAAGATTTTAGAGGCTTTTTTAGAACTAATAAAGAGGTTTCACGGTTTGACTTAGCTAAAAGTTTAGATAAAACTTTCAAACTTCTATCTTCATACTTGGAAAAAAATGGTATCGAAGTTATCAAAAATATCAAACATGTTGAATTAGAAAACTATGAAAGAGAGTTATTGCAAGTTTTATTGAACATTTTAAATAATGCAAAAGATGCTTTAATGTCAATATCTGAACAAAGGCTTGTGATTATTGATATTTTTGAAGATGAAGAATATGCAAGTATTAAAATAAAAGATAATGCAGGTGGAATAAAAAAAGAGAATTTAGATAGAATTTTTGAAGCTCATTTTACTACCAAAGGTGAAATAAAAGGTACAGGTTTAGGGCTTTACATGTCAAAACAGATTATTGAGAGAAATATGAATGGTAAATTAAGTGTTGAAAATATAGAATTCACACATAATGACACTTTACAAAAAGGTGCAATGTTTACAATAAAAATCCCTAAATAAATTAATATTTTTATTTAAAAGTAACATAACTATATTTTAGGTAAAATGCCCAAAAATTAAATTTAGGATATTTTATAATGGCAATTTATACATGTGGACATACAACTCCTGATTCAGATTCTATCTGTTCAGCGATTTCATTAGCATACCTTTTAAATAAAACTGGAAGAGAAGCAATTCCAGCAAGACAAGGTAAAGTTTCTCCTGAAACACAATTTATTTTAGATAAGTTTGGTTTTGAAGCACCAGAGCTTAAAACTGAGTTTGCTGGATGTGAACTATTTATCACTGATTATTCTGATAAAGGTCAAGCTCCTGCTGATATTGACGAAGCAACTGTTGTTGGTATCGTTGATCACCATAAATTAGGTGATATTACAACTGATACACCTTTAGAGTGTTGGATTAGACCTGTTGGTTGTACAAATACAATTGTAAAAGAGATGTACGATTATCATGGTGTAGAAATTCCTGCAAATATTGCTGGTGTTATGTTATGTGCAATCTTAAGTGATACAGTTATCTTCAAATCACCAACTTGTACAGATATTGATATTAAAGTAGTTAGAGAGTTAGCAGAAATTGCAGGAGTTGAAGACTTCGGTGCTTTAGGTATGGAAATGTTTAAAGTAAAATCAGCAGTAGATGGAACTCCTGTAAGAGATTTAATCTTAAGAGATTATAAACCATTTGATATGCATGGTAAAGATGTTGGAATTGGACAATTAGAAGTTGTTGATTTAGCTATCTTTGATCCAATCAAAGATGAGTTACAAGCGGATTTAGATAAGTTAAGAGAAGAAAATGGTTTACATACAGCATGTTTACTTTTAACTGATATTATGAGAGAAGGTTCTGAAGTTATCGTATCTTCAAGCGACTCATCAATTTTTGAAAAAGCATTTGATGCAAAACTTGAAGATGGAAAAGTTTGGTTAGACGGTTGTCTTTCAAGAAAAAAACAAGTTATTCCTTTCTTACAACCTGCATTTGCATAAAAAATAAGTAATCCCTTTTGGGGATTACTTATACTCTATCTTTCCTTGACTTGCCAATAATGCACCACAAAGTTGATATAAAATTCTCGCACCAACATTTGCATCCCATTCATCATTACTAGCTCCAACTTCACATAAATCAAAACCTATGATATTTCTTCCACTTTTAACTACCATAAATACTAAATGTTCTAACTCGCTATATCTTAATCCACCTGGTACGGGAGTTCCTGTATTTGGACAGTTTAGTGGCTCTAATCCATCAATATCAATAGATAAATAAACATTTTGTGGAAGCTTTTCAATATACGGAGTAAAAACCTCTTCTAATGTTTTTCCCGAGGCTAATTGTTCTTGCATATGTGAATCATATAAACAAGCACCTCTTTTTCCATAATCAATCATTCTTTGTTCTTCTTCACTACTATAATCTCTAATTCCAAACTGAACTAATTGTGAGATTTTTTCACACTCATTTAAAGCATTATAAAAGATTGAGGCATGAGAGTAAGTAAAGTCTTCGTATGCTTCTCTTAAATCATGATGAGCATCCACATGTAAAACACCAAATTCTTCATCTTGTGTATCACTTAAAGCTTTTAAAAGGCCAAGAGGACAAGAGTGATCTCCACCTACAACAGCTACAGCTTTGCCTTTTTTAATCTGTTTCATTGCTTTTTTGTAAACAGAATCGTTTAAAATATCAGAAGCTTCATTTACAAACTTGATAGCTTTTTTATTTTTGTTTCCTTCTTCTAAGGCTTCGATTGCTTTAACAGCTTTTTTTCTAGCTTTATTACTTAATTTTAATAAGTCTTTATCTGTTTCAAGCATAGCAATGCCAGCAGTATAAGGCTTGATATAATGATAAGTTTCAACATCTAGTTGATGACTTGAAACTCTTATTGCATCAGGAGCATGGGCTGTTCCCTCTCTAAATGAAACTGTTGCTTCCCAAGGAACAGGAATTAGAACTAAACTAGCTTCTTTGGGATTTAATCTTCCTCCAATAAAACCATCACCTTCTTGAGGAGGTAAGCCTTGTTCTAATATTTTTATTTCTTCTTTTAATGTTCTGTATGACATTAGTTTTCCTAAGTTAAAGTAAATTTTATCTCTAATTATATACAAAGTAAGTCTATAAAATAGTTAATTTCTAATTTTATTTCAAAGTGAAATATTTTTTTAGTTAATACTATCTTTATGATAAACTTTTAAAAAATAAAATAAAATAAAAAATAAAATAAAGAATAAATATGGCTGAACAATTAAAGAATGTCTATACAGAAGAGTATATTTCAAATTTAGCAAATGAAATTGAGATATACTATAAAGAATTTGAGAAAAAGAGTTTTATCAAAGCTATTTTTGATGAACTTTGGGAGCATTTAGAATTAAAACAAAGAATGAGACATATTGCTTTGATGTTAAATAGATTCTTGCCAATAACTTATGAAAAACAACTTGAGATTTTAAAGCCTACATCAACTAAGTTTAGTGGTTTCGAAGCTATGTTTTTTCAAGATTTTGTAGAAGTTTTTGGCTTAGAAGATTTTGAGAATTCTATGAAGGCTTTAGAGGTTTTTACAATTGATAGTAGTAGCGAGTTTGCTATTAGGCAATTTATTTTAAAGTATGAAGATAAAACTTTAAATCAAATGAAACTTTGGGCAAAAAGTGAAAATGAACATATAAGAAGACTATCTTGTGAAGGCTGTCGTCCTAGACTTCCTTGGGCTGTAGCTCTACCTAAGTTTAAAAATAATCCTTCAAAAGTTTCGGAAATAATTGAACTTCTTATAAATGATAAAAGTAAGTATGTTCAAAAAAGTGTAGCAAATAACTTAAATGATATATCAAAAGATAATCCACAAATTATAATAGATTTTGTTTCTAAGAATTTTGGAATTTCAAAAAGCTTAGATTGGATATGTAAACACGCAAGTAGGACACTTCTTAAAAAAGGTGATAGTAAAATACTAAAACTTTTTGACTATAAAACTACTTCTCATATTAATATTAGAAATTTTCAGTATGATTTAGCAGTAAATCTTGGAGAAGATTTTACTTTTTCTTTTGATCTAAATAGTTTAGAGGATTTAGGAAATTTAAGAGTTGAGTATGCTATTTATTATAAAAAAGCAAACAATACAAACTCTAAAAAAGTTTTTATGATAAGTCAAAATGAACATAAAACAAAAAATAAGAGTTTTATAAAAAAACTAAGTTTTAAAGACTTAACTACAAGAAAACACTATTTAGGAGAGCATTTTATCTCTATTATTTTAAATGGTGAAGAAAAAATAAAAAGGAGTTTTGTTTTAAATGACACCAGCAATTAATCTACTTAAAAAAAATAAATGTGAATTTAAAGTACATAAGTATGACCATGATCCAGCTTGTGAAAACTATGGAGAAGAAGCAGCACAAAAGTTGGGTCTTGATGAAAACCAAGTTTTTAAGACACTTTTAGTTGAATTATCACCAAAAGAGTTAGCAGTTGCAGTTCTACCTGTATCAAAACAATTAAGTCTTAAAGAAGTTGCAAATGCTTTTAAAGCAAAAAAAGCTGTGATGGCAAATAAGCAAGAAGCACAAAAAGTAACAGGATATTTGCTTGGGGGAATTTCCCCTTTAGGGCAGAAAAAAAGATTAAAAACCATTCTTGATGAGAGTGCAAAAAGTTATGAAACTATTTTTGTAAGTGGAGGTAAAAGAGGTTTAGATATTGAGGTGAAGCCCCAAGATTTAATTAAACTTTTAAATGCAAATTACTATAAGGTTACTGCCTAGTAACAAATATATTATTAACTTATAAAAATTACAAGCTTTTAATGATTTCTTAACATTTAAAGAGTAAGATATGGAAAAATAATATATATAAAGAAGGAAAAACAATGGCTAATTCAGATATGCACGCAATATGTTCTCAACTTTTAACACCTGATGATTTAGCTGTAAGCAATGAGCTTTTTGAAGAGGTATTAAAAGAAGACATTGTTTCTAAGATTTTAGATGGAAAAGATAAAAAATATGTAAAGATTTTTTCAACAAAAAAACTTTTCTTATCTCATATAACACCTTTATTACATAATATTGGCTTTGAAATTATTGATGAGGTTACATATAATATCTCTCATAAAAATAAAGAGATTTATATCTCAAGGTTTAACTTAAATGTAACAGATACAAGTAAACTTGAAGAAGCAAAAGATAATTTAGAGTTTATAATAGCGAATAGTTTAAAAGACTCAAATATCAAGCATTCAAAGGCATTTAGTTTAGTTTATAAACAAAATTTATCAATTAGAAAAATCAAGCTTTTAAGAGCTTTTATTGAGTATATAGACCAAGCTGTACTTACTATAAATTCAGCAACAATTTTAAATACTCTTACAAAACATGATAAATTAGCTTGTATGTTTGTAAAATATTTTATTGCAAAATTTGATCCAGAAGCAAAAGATAGAAAAAAACAATTAAGTGAAATTGAAGAGAAAATAAAAGATGAAATTAAAGCAATTCCTCAAATTATTGATGACAAGGTTTTAAATATCACATTTATGTTTTTAAAATCACTTTTAAGAACAAACTATTTTTTAAATAAGAAAACAATAGCTTTAAAAATTGATACAAAAACTTTTGGTAAAGACTTAAGAGGTTTACAACCAAATTTTGAAAACTTTATTTATCACCAAGACTTTTATGGTGTTCACTTAAGAATGTCAAAAGTATCAAGAGGTGGACTTAGATGGTCTGATAGACATGATGACTATAGACAAGAAGTAAAATCACTTATGATAACTCAAGAGGGTAAAAACTCTATTATTATTCCTGATGGTTCAAAGGGTGGTTTTGTAATAAATAAAGATATATTTTCAGAGTTTTCAAAAGAGTCTTTTACTGAAATCTATTCAGAGTTTATCCATGCTAATTTAGATCTTGTTGATAATATGATTGATGGAAAAGTTGTAAGAGATGAAAGAATTGTAGCTTATGATGGTGATGATCCATATTTTGTAGTTGCTGCTGATAAAGGAACTGCTTCTATGAGTGATGTTGCTAATGATATTGCAATTAGCAGAGGATATTGGCTTGGTGATGCTTTCGCTAGTGGTGGAAGTAATGGATATGGGCATAAAGACTTAGGTATTACTGCTCGTGGTTCTATTATGTCAACAAAAAGATTTTTTATTGAAGATGGGATTGATATTTACAAAGACGAAGTATCAGTTGTAGGTATTGGTTCTATGAGTGGGGATGTATTTGGAAATGGTTTAATTGAATCAGAAAAATTCAAACTACTTGCAGCAATTTCTCATAGTGATATATTCGTAGATCCAAACCCTGATTTAAAGGTTTCTTTTAAAGAGAGAAAAAGACTTTTTGAGTCTAAAAATGGTGGTTGGAAAAACTATAATACAAAACTTATTTCCAAAGGTGGAGGTATCTTTAAAAGAAGTGACAAAGAGATTACACTTTCACCTGAAATTAAAAAGCTTTTAAATACTACTAAAAAAGTAATCTCAGGAGAAGAATTATCTAGAAGATTGCTTACATTAGAAGTTGATATGCTATTTAATGGTGGTGTTGGAACTTATGCAAAAGCTAGTGATGAAAATAACTTAGATTTAGGTGATAAACAAAACGAAGCTGTAAGAGTTGATGCAAATGAAATTAAAGCAAAAGTAGTTTGTGAGGGTGGTAATTTAGGTTTTACTCAAAGAGCAAGAATTGAATATGCTTTAAATGGTGGAAGAATTCATCAAGATGCTATTGATAATGCAGCAGGTGTAAATACTTCAGATCATGAAGTAAACTTAAAAATCTTGTTAAATAGTATAAAAGCACAAGGGATTTTATCTCAAAAACAAGTTCAAGATACTCTTTACTCTCTTACAGATCAAGTTGTGGATATGGTTTTACAGAATAACTATGACCAAGCTTTTGTGATTTCTATTGATGAACAATTTTCAAGAAAATATGTAAATGATTTTATTAGAACCATAGAAGTTTTAGAAAATAATGTAGAAGCCTTTAATAGAAAAGATTTCTATATTCCTAAAAATGAGAATATAAATGAAATTATAGATATCCATGGTTCAATCGTAAGACCTGTTTTAGGCTCACTTTTATCATATAGTAAAATATTTGTAAAAAAAGTATTACTTGAAACTAATCTAATTGATGAGCAGTTTGCACAGCAGTATTTATATAGATACTTCCCAAAATCTTTTGTTGGGGCATATGAACATGATATTTCTAACCATCCTCTAAAAAGAGAAATAATAGCTACTATGATGGCAGATATTATTATAAACTCTCAAGGATGTACTTTTGTAAGTGATTATGAAAAGTTAGGAAAAGATAGATTTTTATTAAAAATAAAATCTTATCTAATTATCAAGCAGTTATTTGGTGCAAGAGCTATTAGACAGAAAATTTATGACCAAGATTATACTATGAACATAGAAAAACAGTATAAACTAATCAATAAATTAGAGTACACTTTATATGCAAGTACTAGATGGATGCTTAAATATTTAAAGAAAAATCAGTTAGATTCTTCTCATATTTTAGACCACAAAGAAGAGTTGTTCCAACTTCTATCAGAAGTGCATAATCAAAAAGTAGAAGTTTTAATTGAAAATGATAATGACTTTAATCAGTTCTATTCAGTTATTGATTATCTAAGATTTGCAATTGCAGCTATTATGATAAAAGAGGATACACATCATTCATTTAAAGATGTGATTATTTTATTCTACTCATTAATCCATGAGTTTAATATCTTAGAAATAGTAATTGCTTTAAATAGAGTAAAGATTACAAACCAAAGTGATATGACTTTAAGAAACCAAGTGTTACAGTTCATTGACTTTATTGTAGTAGACTATACAAAGAAAGTTTTAGAATTTAAAAGGGTAAATGAAGAACCAGATGTAGCTTTTGCAAATTTTGTTACGAATGAAAAAGAGGTTTTCTATAAAGTTAGATCTCACCTAGATACATTTATGGCAAAAGAAACAAAAGATATTAAAGAAATTGCTATAACGGTTAATCAATTAATGGTTTCATTAATATAATATTAACTTATAATTAACATTTGATTGTTAAAATTAAATTAGTTATACTTATAGTTAAAAATATGAAAGGATATAACTATGCAAAATAAAGATTTTGACGATGAATTAAGTATGGATAAAATAGAAGACTATGATGGAAATGAGTCTTCTCAAAAGAAAAAAACAGTAAGGAATGTAATAGTAGTTTTATTAATAGTAGGAGCAGTTTTTGCTTATTTTAAAGCAACATCAGTTCCTGATGATTATATAGGTACTCCTGAAAAACCAGGAATTACGGCTACTAAGCATTAAGGGAAAAATGAAACAATTTTATGATTTTTTTAAATATCACCAAGAAACAAAACACTCTTATCATTCTGTTAGGGTTTTCCCTAACAGACTAGATTGGAATAATCAACCAAGTACTCTTAAAAACTATCCTCAAAACTATAAAAGAATAGATTTAAATACAAGTTTAGATAACCATAATTTTTTATATTTGATTGCAGGAGTAAATGCAAAAAAAGTTTATCCAACTGTTGAGTATTATTTAAGAGTAAACCCAAGTGCAGGAGCACTTTATCCAAATGAGATATATTTTCAAGTAAGAAATGAAGATGGCTTTGAAGATGGTATTTATCACTTTGAGATTAGCTCATCAAATGCTACTTTACTATATAAACTAAAAGAAGATGAAGGTATTGAAGGAAACTTAGAAATTGACGGAAGTTATGATGGATTTATTTTCTTTATTTCATCTGTTTATTATAGATCTTCTTGGAAGTATAAAAATAGAGCCTTTAGATATTGTTTATTGGATGCAGGACATATTTTAGGTTCAATCGAGGCTTCTTCTTATTTATTTGATAAAGAGTTTTCAATAATATATGATTTTAATAGGGAAAAATTAAATAGACTTTTTGCTTTTGATGAAAAGGAATTTTTTAATTCATTAGTGCTGTGTGCAAAAAAAACAAATAGTTCTAAAAACCCTATATTATTAGACTTGCCTACAGTTGATGGATTAAAAGTTGAGCAAAATAGTAAAGAAGAAATTTTTGAAAAAAATGAATTAATTGAAAATGCATATCTCCTCTCATCTAAAATAAATAATAAAATAGTACAATTACACAAAGCAAACTTTGTTTATAATAAAGAACTTTTTAAAGAAACAATTTTTAAAAGAAGGTCTATTCGAGGCTTTTCTAATAAATCTATTTCAAAAGTTGAATATGAATCAATATTAAATGTTTTAAATCAAGCAATTACTTCTGATTGTGATGAACAAATTGATATTTATTATGTTGTAAATAGAGTTGAAAATATGCCTATTGGTTTATACAAAAATGGTAAGTTGATTAAAAAGGGTGACTTTAAATCAAAAGCTGGTTATTTATGCTTAGAGCAAGATTTAGGTTCAAGCAGTGCAATAACCTTTTATTTAACTTCAAAAGATAAAAACTACCAAGCTTTATATCAAAAAGCAGGAATTATAGGACATAGGTTATATCTTGCTAGTAACTATATGCAAATAGGTTGTAGCGGGATAGGTGCTTATTATGATGATGAAGTTTGTGAATTTATAGAAGAGTATTGTATGGTTTTATACTCACTAGCAATAGGAAATTAAAAAGGGGTAAAATGGATAAGATTAGGGTACTTTTAATCGAAGATGAGAAAATGATTGCTGAAAATCTAAAGTCTGTTATTGAGAACTTTGGATATGAGGTTGTTGATATAGTTGATACAGCAGAGGATGCTTTAGAAGTTGCGTTTGACACAAGTATTGATATTGTAGTTTCAGATATTGAAATTAGAGGTCTTACAGATGGTATCGAAGTTTCTAAGATACTGCAAAATACTTATAATTTACCAATTATTTTCACAACAGCTTATAATGATGAAGAAAAAATCAAAAGAGCTTCTGATGTAGTGAATATGGTAGGGTATTTAGTTAAACCTATTAGAATTGATGAACTTGATACTATGATAAAAATAGCGATTACTAAATATCAAATTTTAGAAAAAAGAAAAATGAAAGACATCAATAATATCTATAAATATGACTTCACAAATAAAAAGATTTTTGAAGATGATAAAGAGATTGTTCTTACAAGAAATGAAAGTATTTTACTTTCTTTATTAGTAAACTCTATGGGAGATATTTTATCTTACGATGCTGTAAATACTGCAATTTGGAAAGATAAAAAAGGTTCAGATGTTGCTAGAAGACAATTAATTCATAGACTAAAATCAAAACTAGAAAAAAATAGACATTGCCTCTGAAAAGGGTGTTGGTATTTATATCAAAGAAAAAGAGTAAGTATAAACTTACTCTTTTTTTTAAGCTTCGTTAGTATTCATCATCCAAATTGAAAAAATATCAATATAATTCCAAAAAGATTTTTTTTAATTCTTCTGGCATATCATGTTGTGCTAAAACCATAGCATATGATTCAAGCCAAACTCTTCTTGCTTCTGGATTGATTTTAAATGGTGCATGTCTTGCTGCCATCATAGGTCTTCCTCTTTTTTGATTAAAGTGTTGAGGTCCACCACAGATTTGAATAAAGAAATCAGCTGAATGCTCTTTTGCCATAGCAAAACCTTTATCTGTTGGAGGAAATAATCCTTTGATATTACTTTGTCTTAATAAATCATAGTGATCTGATACAAGTTTTCTCATACCTTCTTCACCAAGATACTCTAATACAGCAGGGCTTGGCTTTTCAACAGGAGGTCTAGTACCAACTTGTGCTGGTGTTATATTAAAATCCATTTTATTAACCTTTAAAAATTTAAAATTGTTTATATTTATGCTTTACAGCAAGGTAATAATACTATGGTAAACTAAAATACCCACTTAAAAGTATTAAAGCATAAAAAAGATAATTATGATAAAATTATAAGATATTAAAAGTAGGGAAATGATGTCAATAGATACAAATAAAGTAATCGAGTGTTATGGGTGTGGACTTTTTATAGCAAAACAAAAAAAGCAAAAAGGCAAAAAATTTAAATGCCCTAGATGTAATACTAGATTGCTACTAGAAAATAACCATAGTTTTGATTCTCTATATTATGCAATTTCAGCACTTTTACTTTTTGTACTTTTTAATAGCTATCCTTTAATAAGTTTGGATGTAAATAATGCCCACTTAAAAACAACGCTGTATGATACTATTTTGATTTTACTAGAACAAAATCTATTTTTTGTGGCATTAATAGTTTTTTTTTACTATTTTTTTAGCACCTGTTTTAAATTCACTTATAATTATATTTTCTTTTATTCAGATGCATACTAATATAAAATTTTTTACAAATACTTTACTTCATGATAGTTTGGTCTTTTTTAAGCATTGGGGTTTTATTGAGGTGTTTATTATAAGTGTAATAGTAACATATATAAAACTTGTAGGTATGTCAGATAGTACTAGGTTTGATATAGGATTTTATATTATGTTAGTATATTTGTTTTGTTTGTATATGTCCAATATAAAGTTTGAGGGTAAAAAATGTTTTTTGGAGAGTAGATGCCTTTAATTTCATGTAAAAAACTGCCACAAGGTTTTTTGAAAAAACCCAATTATGATAACTTTGTATGTGATAGATGTAATCATGTGGTTAGAAAAAAGAATACATCACTCTTTACAAGTATCACTAGCACTTGTAATTAGTGCAATACTTTTTATATATACCTGCTATGGTTTACCCTATGATGGAGATAACTAAGTTTGGAGTTACTACTGAAAGTACAATTATAGAAGGTGTCATAAGCTTTTTTAGAGTATGAAAAACTATTTTATAGCTATTGTTGTTTTTTACAGCAAGTGTGGTAATACCAGTGGTGAAAACTTATTGGTTTTATTATTGATTTTTTACAAGTTTAAAAATACGTGTAAAAATGAGTAATAAAAACTAAGCTTGTAGTTTTTTAAGTTTATTGATATGATAGGAAAATGGTCTATGATTGATATTTATGTTGTAGCAATCATGGCTTCAATTGTTCAAATGGATGAACTTTTTAATATTAAAGGAGGCATAGCTGCAAGCTCTTTTGCCTTAGTGGTAGTTATTACAATGATAGCTGCGTATAGATTTGATACAAGGATAATTTGGGATGAGTAATCAAGAAGAAAATATAGAAGAAGTTGTTTATAAAGCAAAAGAAAAAAAGAATAAAAAAGCTGTATCTTTTATATGGGTTTTACCTTTGATTATTTTAGGTGTTTTATCTTGGATTGCATATGAATCATATATGAAAAAAGGCACAAATATAGAAGTTATTTTCAAAAGTGCAGAAGGACTTAAAGAAAATGTTACTCCTTTAGAGTACAAAGGTTTACAACTTGGAAAAGTAACTGATATTAAGCTTCATAAAGATTTAAAAAGTGTAAAAGTAAATATCCTTGTAAAAAATGAAGTAGCAAAATATGTAGCAAGTGAAAGCTCAAGATTTTATATAAAAAGACCTACAATCTCACTTACTAAAGTGTCAGGCTTAAGTACTTTAATTAGTGGATTTAAAATAGAAATATCTCCTAAGTTTAGAACAAAAGGAGAATTTGAAGAAGGAAAGCAAAAGTTTATATTTGAAGGACTTGATAGTAGACCTGATGATGAACTGTCAGCTAAGGGTTACTATATAACACTTCTTGCAAATGATAAAGAAAGCCTAGAAGATAATCAATATCAAATAGGTGAGGTGGTTTCAAAAGAATTTAAAGCAGAAAAAGCTTTTTTAAATGCATATATTTATGATAAATTCAACTATCTTGTAAACAATAGTTCAAAGTTTGTAATGAACAGTGCATTGAAAGTAAACTATGGACCAAGTGGCTTAAATATAGAGTTAGGTTCACTATACTCTGCAATTGTTGGAGGAATAACAGTAGTTACTCCAAAAAAAGATGATGAAAAGATAAAAAGAGATGAGGTTCATATTCTTTATGGAAATAAAGATGATCTTAAAAAGAAAAAATATTTTCATATAAAATTCGCAAATGCAAGTGGAATAGGTGAGAATACTCCTATTATCTACAAAGGTATTACTGTTGGTAAAATATCAGAGCTTTCACTTACACCTGAGGATGTATCAACAAAAGCTTTTATTTATGATAAGTATAAATATCTTCTTACTTCAAATACAGACTTTTTTATAAAAAGACCCAAAGTTAGTATTGATGGAGTGAAAGATCTTGGAAATGTAGTAAAAGGTGATTATATTTCTCTTGATTATGAAAAAGGTGAAGAAAAAGATGTTTTTGTAGCAAAAGATTATCAAGATTTGAAAAAAAGTTTAGAAAATACAATCATAACTTTATATACAGATGATTTAAACTCAATTACTAAAAAGTCAAAAATTTACTATAAAAATATAGAAATAGGTGAAGTTGTAGATTATGATTTTACTAAAAACTTTTCAAAAGTTAAAATAAAAGTATCTATCGACAAAAAGTATGAGAATTTAGTAAATGACCATACCTTATTTTATGACTTAAGTTCAAAACTTGTAGATATGAAAGCTTTAAATTTAGATATAAACTATAGTGGTTTCGAGCCTTTATTAAATGGCGCTATTGGAATACTTACAGAAAAAAGAACTTCAAAACTTTCAAAGAAAAGTTTTAAACTTTATGAGAAATATAAAGATGTGCGAGACTTAAAAAGAGTATATAACCAAGGAAGTTTATATACAGCATATTTTGATAATAGCTTTGTATTAGAAGAAGGAATGGCAGTAGTTTATAAAAATAAAGAAATAGGTTTTGTAAAATCAATCTCTTTTGATGAAAAAGAATCAAAAGTAAAACTATTTATTTATAAAGGCTTTAAAAAATATATAAACAATGCAAGTGCTTTTTATAAAAAATCAAAGGTAGATTTTAGTGCAAGTTTAAATGGTATAAATCTAAATATTGATAATTTCACATCTTTCTTAGAAGGCTCAATTCACTTGATGAGTAAAACAGACAAAACTTATGATAAAAAAAGAGTTTATTCTTCGTATGATGAACTGAAAAATATTTCAAATAGTATAAGTATAGTTTTTGATGATGTTGAAGGTTTACATGAAGAGTTTTCACAACTTACTTATAAAGGTGTGAAAATTGGTAAGGTTACAAATATCTCTTTAAACAAAGAGCAAAAAGTAGTAGTTAAAGCACAAATTTATGATGACTACGAAAGTTTTGCAAAAAAAGGTGTGATTTATTATCTTAAAAAGCCAATTATTTCACTACAGCAAGTATCCGATGTTGGCTCAACAATCAAGGCTGTAAATATTGGAGTTGTAACTTCAAAAGCAAAAGATGTATTTACAAAGAGTTTTGTAGGCTTTGATAAGCTTCCTTCTATTGATAAAACCCATGAAGGGATAACTTTTAAAGTAAACTCTATTCATGCTTCAAAGGCTGATGTAAATGCACCTATTTACTATAAGTTTGTGAAAATTGGTAAGATACATAAAAAAGAGTTGTCTCATGATGGTTCAAAAGTTATTATGCATTGTCAAATAGATAATAGATATGCTAATCTTGTTAGAAAAAACTCAAAGTTTTATGATATAAGTGGCTTTAATGTTAAGTTTTCAATCTTCTCAGGTTCTAAAGTAGAGTCAAATACTTTTACAAGTATTTTAAAAGGTGGTTTGGTTTTAGTAACACCTCAAGAATATACTCAAAAAGCAAGTACTATTGATGAGTTTGATTTAATCGAAGAGTTACCTGATGGATGGGATAAGATAACTCCTAATATAAAATAATAGCAAAAGATAAATCTATTTATATGGATTTATCTCTTTCATAAACTTTTCTTTATCTTCTTTAAAAGCTTCAATACAGTTCTTACAAATGCAAGATTTCATTTGTAAGTTCTGAGGAATTAAAGCAATCAATTCTTTTGGTACTTTTATATCAAAGCACCAACAAGTACTATTTTTTATGTGAGCTTGACATAAATTCTCTTTTTTACAAAAAGGACACAGTTTTTCATTTGTTTTCATCTATTTCTCTTTATCTTTTGCTTTTTTTACGATACTTTTAATCATGTTCGTAAATACAAAATAGTGCAGTGGTACAAGTGCATACCAATACAATCTTCCAAAAACGCCTCTTGGATAAAAGTAAGCTGATTGGATAAGTTTTTCATCATCTACTTTAAACTCTAACCAAGCAGTTCCCGGTAGTTTCATTTGTGCAAAAAGTAGTAATCTTTTATTCTCTTGTACATCAACAACTTTCCAGAAATCCAAGCTATCACCAACTCTTAAGTTATATTGGTCTCTTCTTCCTCTTTTTAAACCAACTCCACCGATCATTTTATCAATAACACCTCTAATTTTCCAAAGAAAATCATAGTCAAACCAACCCTCTTTCCCACCAATAGAAATAAAAGACTTGTAGATATTCTCTTTTGAGACATTATTATAATACTCTATTTTTCTATCAACAAATATAGCATCAGCCAAGTCTTTTGAGTGGTCTTTATCCCAAGCTTTACCAAATCTGTCACTCCATCTACTTATTACCTGATTTTTTTCAATCTCTTCTACCGCTTTTTTTACAGCATTTAAATATGATATTGGTTTTATATTAGGAAAGTACTTTTTTGCATTGTCATTTTGTATTATAACTTCTGATCTCAAACCTTCAATCAAAGCTTTGGCAACACCAAATCTAACAGGTGTAAATAGATTTAACCAATAAGAGGATAGGGTGATAGATAAAAACGGAAGAGGAATAATATATCTTTTTAAGTCTAAGGCTTCGGCTGTTTTTAACATCATTTCTTTATAAGTTAATTGTTCAGCACCCACATCAATAACAAGACTTTCTTCTTCTTTTAAATAAATTGATTCATATAAATAGTTCAATACATCAGAAACAGCAATTGGCTGAGCTTTTGTATCTACCCATTTTGGAGTAGTCATAACAGGAAGTTTTTCTGTTAAGTTTCTAATAATCTCAAAGCTTGTACTACCTGAACCAATAATAACCCCAGCTCTAACCCATATAGTTTGAACCTTTGGATTTGAGCTTAAAACTTGTCCTGTTTCAAGTCTACTAAGAAGATGTTCACTTGTATTTTCATTTTCTACTCCAAGACCACCTAAATAAATGATTCTTTTTACTCCACAAGAAGCTGCTATATCAACAAAGTTTTGAGCTGAAATCTTGTCAAGATTTTTATAATCTTTTCTATTTAGTGAGTGAATCATATAAAAGGCAGTATGAACTCCCTCAAGGGCTTTTTCTAAAGATTCTTTATCAAAAGTATCACCTTCAACTATTTCTAGGTTTTTGGGATTTTTGAATGTTACAGATTGTTTGTTTCTTACAAAAAGGCGTAAATCTATATTTTCATCTACTAATAGTTTTTGTTTTAATCTTCTACCGATATATCCTGTCGAACCTGTTAGTAATACTTTCATAATATATCCTTTAAGTAGTTTAAATTATTTTAACATGTTATTTTGTTTTTCCATAGAGTTATTTTGTTCTAAAATATGATTATTACTTCTGTTTTATTTTTTGTATCGAAAGTTATAGTACCATTTAATTCTGATTTTACTATTCTTTCTATAAAAGATAAACCAAAAGATTTATTTTTCTGTTTTTTATAGTCAAAGCCAGTTCCATTATCATTTATAGTAAATATATTTTTATCATGTTCTTTTTTTAGGCTAATATCAATCTTACCTTTGCCATCTTTAAATGCATATTTAAATGAATTTGTAATAAGTTCATTTAAAATAATCCCACAATGTATGGCTTTTTGAGTATCAATTGTAGTATTTACCTCTACTGTAAACTCTATATTTTTAATATCAAAACCTTTTTTGATTTCATTTAAAAGATTTAGGATGTAAGTTTTAGTATTTATATTTTTTAGATTTTCTTCATCATATAAAACTTCATGAGTTTTAGCTATGGCTTGAATAGACCCTTCAACCTCTTGAAGTTTTGTGTTTATTTCATCATTTTGTATCTTCGCTAGTTTTAGTCTATACATAAGAATAATAAATTGCATATTATTTTTTACTCTATGGTGAAGTTCTTTCGTAAGTATTTTGTTTGTTTCAAGTGAGCTTTCTAACTCTTTTGTTTTACTTAGTTTACTTGCAAGCGCTATTGAGAATAGTATGGCTTCAGATAAAGCAGAGGCTTCATATAGATATTCATAAGTATCTATGAGAGTTGGTATACCTAGTTGTTTAGAAAAAAGAAATAAAACACCTAAAAAGTTTATAGACCAACCAACAAGTAAGTATTTTGCCAAAGGATTTTTTTTGATAAATGAATAGATGATGATTAGTTGAATTATAGTAAATGAAGTAAATAATAGATAAGAAATATATTCAATAAGATAGTTTTCTATAGAGCTTATCAACATAAATAATAGTACAATGATTATATTCAAGTTTATAAAAAAGTTTATTTTTTTATGTTTATTTAAATCTAATATACTTTTAATAAATAATAAAGCGAATATAATTGCAATTGACAAATAATAAACAGCCATGAATGCATCAATTTTAACTGCTTCATGTGAGTTAAGAAGATAATCTAACATTATGGAATATGATGCGTGATTTAGTGTAATAAAAAAGATAAAGGTTACATAATATAGATATGATTTATCTTTTGTAAAAATAAATATAAAAAAATTATAAAAAAGTAAAGCAATCATAGCACCAAAAAATAGTGTTTGAATAAGTTGATATGAAAATTCATCTTTATATAAAGTATTTGTATCTTTTAAATGAATTTTAAAGTAATTTGCAGAAGTAATGGAATGAATTTTTATATAGTATGATTTAGACTGCTTAGGTGCTATTGTAATTTTAAAACTTGGGTGTAAAATATTGTTCCTGTTGTATTTGTCAAGATGTAAAACTCCTTTTATTGTTCTTTTTAAATAAAATTCATTTTCTTCATAAAGAATAAGTGTATCAATCATAGGATTAGAAATAGTTATAAATTTGTTTTGTTTTTCATTTGAAGTATTGCACAGATTAAACTTCACCCAAACTGTAATATCTGTATATCCAAATCTAAGATAATCTGTATTGGTAGGTTTAAACTCTTTTTTTCTAACTTCTTCAAAACTCAAACTAGATGTTTTATCTACAAAAAATACAGCATTTTCTAATATACTAAGTTTTTTAGTTCTATCATCAAAAATAATATTCCCATAAGATAGTGTGTTGATAACAGTGATATATAACAAGATATTTAGTAACATTTTAAGTAACATGATATAATAATACAATATATTCTCTAAATATAATTTTATATAATATAAGGAAACAGTGTGGAAAGTATAAATATTTTAGTAATTGAAGATGAAATACCTATGAGTATGTTTATAGAAAATACTTTAAAAAGTTTAGGTTATGACAATATTTTTTTAGCAACTGATTCAAAAGAAGCCTTAGATGTTGTCTCGAAAAATAAGATTGATTTACTTTTTTCTGATATAAATATAAAAGGAGATACAGATGGTATAGATACATCATATATGATACAAAATATATATGAAACACCTATAGTATTTATATCAGCATACAAAGACAAAGAAATGATACAAAGAGTAAGTAAGCTTGATATTTTAGGGTATTTATTTAAACCCTTTAGAGTAGATGAGCTAGAAGCTTTAATATATCTAGCTTTAGAAAAACTAAAACAAAAGCAACCTTCATCTTACTTGATTTATAAAAACTACAAATATGATAAAGAAACATCAAAATTTTTCAAAGAAGAAAAAGAGATAAAACTTTCAAAAAAAGAAAAACTGCTAGTTTATTTACTATTTTCAAATCAAAACACACTAATAAGTTATGAAGTACTAGATAAAACCATATGGTTTGATACCATTGTATCAGATAATACAAGAAGAAACTTCATTCATAGGTTTAAAAAGAAATATACAGATATAGATATAGAATCACAAAATAACATAGGTATTTTTTTTAAATAATATAATAGTATTTAAAATGTGATGTGAAATGTGATGTAAACTATATAAAATAGCATAATATTATTTTGTAAAGGTGTCACATGTTGAAAAATTTGTTTATGATACTTATAAGTGCTTTTTTGCTTATAGGGTGTGGAGGTAATAGTGGAAGTTCTTCAAATAATACTTCTAGTTTTAATGGTTTGTCTTATAAGGGGATAATTACTAGTGCTGTTGTTGAAGTGTATGATTTTTCTAACAATACAAAAGGTGAATTAATTTCAAGTGGAACTGTTACAAATAGTGTACTAGATTTACCTGATGCAAACTATACAGGAAAAGTTTTACTTGAAATCAAAAAAGATGATGCAAACACAGCATCATATATTGATGAAGATTCTGGGAATAGTATCCTTTTTAATGATTTAGTCTTAAAAATGATTATTGATAATTTTGATGAGACAGTAGATTATATAGCTACTCCATTAACTACAATTGCTACAGAGCTTGTATTAGATGGCACTATCCCAGATATTGAAACTGCATATGAAACAGTATCAAAACTTTTTGGACTTTCTTTTAAAAATTTAAATGGAATCAAACCAAATATTGAAGGTTTAACTAGTGAACAAACTGATTCTACTGAAAATGAATATGCATTATCATTATTATCATTAGTATCACTTCAAAATGAAATTGCTAGTCAAATAAGTAGTGAATTTACTATAAAAGATTTAATAGATTTAATTAAACAAGATTTAAAAGATGGTGTTTTTGATGGGAAAGATAATAACTCAGATTTAACAGTTAATGATGGAAATTCAACTCTAAATATAGGAGATATTCCTACAAAACTATCTCAAGCTGGTTCAAGAAGTTTAAGTGAAAAAAATCCAAATCTATTAAACAATATGAAAGGATATTTTCAAAGAGCTGTTACAGCTTCAAGAACTATTGAACCACCTTCAATTGAAATTAGAGGAAGTGAAAATATTAAAATTAATGAGAAATCAATATTATCAGCTGATGGTAGTAAATCTCCTTTTGGTTATACTTTAACATATAGTTGGTCTCTTAAAAGTTCTCCTGAAAATGCTTCAGTAGACTTTTCTTCTCACACGAGTTCAAATACATTTATTACAGTTGATACAGAAGGTAACTATACAATATCTCTTGAAATTTCAGATGGACAAAATAGAGTTTCTGAAGATTATAGTTTTATTGCAGACTTAGATGGTGATGGTTTATTGGGGAGTGAAGATCTTGATAGAGATGGCGACGGTATTTTAAATACAGACGATAAATTCCCTGATAATCTTGCTGAATTTCTAGATAGTGATAATAATGATACAGGTAACTATGCTCAAGAAGATGAAGACGGTGATAGTGTTTTAGATATAAATGATGAATATCCATTTGATAATACAAAATCTCAAATGACAATCTTTAATGAATCAGAATTCAATGGTAACTTAAATGATGCCAATGTTTTAACTGGAACATTACCTTTTAAAATTTCAGGCGTTATCAATGGAAATGGTTCTGATGATGATTATTTTAAATTTACATCTACAGCAGGAACTATAATATCTGCAAAAATTACAAAATCTTTTACAGAGTTTTCCCCTATTATATCAATGATAGACGATAATGGTAATCCAATTTCTTCTATTTTAACTATAAATGATTCAAATTCTACAATCCTAACTTTTAGAGTACCTATTGATGGAACATTCGCATTAGTTGTTACAGATAAAGATAATCAATCAAATACTCAAAATACTTATACTCTAACTATTTTTGAAGATTCTGATATAGATGGAGTATCTAATGAATTTGAAAGAGCTATTGGTAGTAATGAAAATTCTTCTGATACAGATGGCGATGGTATAAAAGATTATTATGAAATAAATACAACATCATTTGATATAGATCTTGATGGTATTCCAAATTGGCTTGACATAGATTCTGATAATGATACAGTAAAAGATAGTCAGGAGACTTTAACAGATTATGACAATGATGGACTATTAAATCCTTTTGATACTGATAGTGATGGAAATAGTGTACTTGATTCTATTGAAATTGGTTCTAATCCAGATAAACCTTTGGATTCAGATGGTGATACATTTGCTGATTATATTGATTTAGATGATGATAATGATGGCGTTTTAGATATTAATGATGATGAAAGAGTTATATCTGCAAATATAGATGCAACTTCATCAATAACGATAAAAGGTCTTATCTCATCTGAAGAGATAACTAATTTTGCTCAATCTAAGGGAAGTATAAAAATAACTGGAGAAAACTTCACTTCAAGTGCAATAGTAATTTTAGTAGATTCAAATGGTGTATATAATCTAACACCTACAAATATAACTGAAACAGAAATCTTAGTAAATGTTCCTGATATTGAAGGTATAGCACTAGTTAGAGTATATGATAACAGTACACTTACGGCTAGTTCTAATTTAACAATTGTAAACTCTTCAGATCCATTGATTTTTGATGTTAGTTATCCAAATTCTCAAACTTATGCATTAGAAAATGATACTGTTACTATAAATGGTATAAACTTGTCAAATGTAACATCTATAAAAGTAAATGGAACTTCTGTAAATGTAACTTCATCTACCAATACTAGTGTAACTTTTATTGCTACAAGTACACTTAGTTCAGGAAGAGTTATAGCTTCTACATTAAATAGTGAGAGTAATGATTTATCTATATTTATAGGAAGGCAAATAACTGGTAGAGTTATCCTACCACAAGGCTCATCTTATAATTTCTCTGACTTAAAGATAGAGTTTGCAGGAATTGAATCTAGTATAAATAATGATGGTACTTTTACGATAGTAGCAAGAAATAATGATTCCTCTTCTATAACTGTATTTACTCCAGAAGATACAAATAACAATATTTCTATATATCTATCTGCACTTGTTTTAAGTGATGAAGACAGTGATATAAATGTTGATGCAAGTTCAACAGCTTCTAGTATTATGTTTTCTGCTTTAAATGCTTCATCAAATGATCAAAATAAAACTAAAGAGATTTTTAATATAATTAAATCAAACAATGATATCTTTGCAAATAATTTAATTCAAAATCTTGGAAGTAATCCATATTACATTAGCGAAGCATCACCTGATTATATTAATGCATTAGCAGAATCAAAAACAACTATTTATAATATCTTAAAAAGTAATTCACTAATTAGAAATATATCTATAAATAGATCTTTATTCGTAAATGAAATTGATGATGTTAGTGTTTGGAAAGATGGTGATCCTATTAATGGAAAAATAAGAATTGATAATGATACAATGGTATTTCTTGATTATATGATTACTAATACAAATAATGGTAAAACTATAAAACCTTATTTAAATCAATATTATGGTTCATCTTTAATTGGTCCTCAAGATCCTTCATTTTTTATGTATTGGGCAAGTTCATCAGATTATGATGTATCGTTTCAAAATAGTAAAGTTACAATAATTAGTCCTAAGTTTAGAGGAATGACAGCATCTAATTTTAATACTTTACCTCAATATAAGCTTGCATTAAGAACAGTTTTAAGTCAAGGTATTTTCCCTATAGTTAATGAGGCAATTGGGTTTAATATGTCTGATGGAATGACAAAAGTATTACTTGAAAAAATTCTTATTCCAGCTGTTAATGGTGGGGCTATTGACCATTGGGTGAGTGGAGAAGTAGGGAAAGGTTTTGAAAAATTTTTAGGTGGACTTATTCAGGCATTGGCTACAGATGGAGTAAAAGCTATATTAAAAGAGCAAATGTCTTTAGATGCTAAAGCAATTGCTAATTATAGCAACTAATGTAATTGGATTTGCAGTTCCTACAAAAAGCTGTACAATTAGCTGGAACTGCAGTTGACTTAGGGAAAACAGTTATTGACTTTGCTACTATTGAAGATAAAATGGAATTTAATGTAAATTTTCCAATTGATATACAAGGTATGTATCCATTATCAATTAAGAAAAATGGTTCTAAAAAAGTTATTACTATTGAAGGTAAAGGTTTGGAAGATTATTGCTCAAACTTTGATCTTGAATGGATAAATGATACTTATTTCCCACCTAAATATAATAATAAATGTGTAGAATGGCATTATCCCTCTGTAACAATGTCTTCGAGTTGGGGTGAAATAGAGTCACGTTTATTTAAGCGAGCAGATAATATTTTTTATTTTACAATTCCTGCATGGTTTATTGAAAATACAGATAATGATATCACTGTAAAAGTTAATCATGTACACAATGATGAACAAGATATCGATGAATTAGTTGATATTGTAGTTGATACCCAGATGTAATCTCAATTGTTGATAAATTAGAGATTAGTAATATAACTCCAGATATAGGAAGTGCAGGTACTACAGTTTCTATTAGTGGAGCGGGTTTCTCAACTAATATTTCTGAAAATAAAGTTTATTTTACAACTTCAAATGGTTCTACTTTAGCTAATATTATTTATGCCTCTGAATCAGAACTAAAGGTACAAGTACCATTAGGTACTATACAGGTGATGTTTGGGTTCAAGTAGACAATGAGGAGAGTAAAACTTAACTTTACTGTAGATACAACACAGTTATCAATTCGATTTGGAGATAATGGTTCTGCAAATGATGATACTTTTGCTTTAGAATTAAATGGAAAAACAATAAAAAGTATGTCTAGTCCAGCTCGTGATGTATATGGAAGTGTAGAGTTAAATAGTGGTCAAATTTATACTGTATCTTTGAAAGGTATTACTGCACCTGATGATGTTGGTACATACTATATAGATTTCCCAAGTGAAATTGAAGTTATCTCAGGAGATTCATTATCAGGTGGTGACCTTACTGCAGGAGTAGTAAAAAGTTGGAAGGTTAAACTAAATATTAATAGGACTTTAAATAGATCTATTAATCATAGCATTATTTTTAAATCAACAAATCAAATTATAATGCAACCAGAAGAGAAATAATATATTAGAGAGTAGATTTTTTTCTACTCTAATTTTAATTTAGGGGAAATATGTTTAAAAATATTAATTTTAATGCACTTTATTTAGGACTTACTTTGTTAATTATTGATGTTTTTATAATTTGGCAGAAGATTTCATATTTATACAGTGATAATCAACATCATAGGGTAGTTGCAAATATTGATGATACATTTATAGGATATTTATTTTATTTTATTTTATTTATAATTTCATTGTCAGTGATTAGTTATGCTTTTTCCTTTAAAAGTAGGTTTTCCCTGTTAGGTAAATATATTTATGAATCAATTAAAAACATATTATTAAAACAGTTAGGTAAAAAATGAAAAAGATAATAATTATTTTTATAGTACTAATAGAATACATATATTCAAGTGGTAATTACTATTATCAAAATGATCAAAAAAAATATATGACTTTATATAATAATTCATTAAGAGGTAGTCCCAATATAGACTACTATCAAAATGAAAAAGGATTAATTCTTGGTGTAACAGATAAAATACTTGTAAAATTTAAAAGTGAAAATAATATAGGTAAATATTTGCATGAGTTTGATTTATTTGCTCATAAAATAATTAATAGTAAAACATATTTAGTTCAAACAAAAGATAAAAGTTTGACTTTAGATATTTCTAATAAGCTAAATGAAAAAGATGATGTTGTATTTGCTCAGCCAGATTTCATTAAGAAAATATTAAAAAGATAGAAATATGATTAAATATAGTCTTATACCTTTTATTGTTTTATTTTTATTTACTGCTTGTGGAGGTGGAAGAAGTAGTTCTTCCTCAAATTCATTTACAACTATAACTGCTACATTAATTGATTCAAAGATAAGTGGAGTATCATATAGTTGTGCAGAGACAAGTGGTTTAACAGATGAAAATGGTCAATTCCCTTGTAAAAAAGGTTCCACAGTATCTTTTTTTATTGGTGGTATTGAACTTGGTAGTACTATTGTTAACTCAAATGAAGAGTTTATTACTCCTGCAAAACTTTATAGTCTACCTGAAAATAACATTACAGATACGAGACTTATAAATTTTATACAATTAGTTCAATCTCTTGATAATGATGGTGATCCTTCAAATGGTATAGAAATAACTCAGAGTATAAGAGGTGAGTTCAATGGGTATAGTCTTGATTTATCAGATGATACTTTGACTCAAATAGATATTAATAATGCAGTTATATCAATTGGAAAAAACTTAAAATCAAAAAATGCTGCATTAGAACACTATATTGATACCTTAACAAACACTCTAAATATAAGATTAGAGCCAGAACCTTATTATTTTCAGCAGTGGTACCTAGACTACAGCTCAACAATATATGATAATTACAATATTGATGAAAATGCTCATATTAACTCAAAGGGTTTACTTCATAAGTATACAGGAAAAGGTGTCAAAATTGCTATTATAGATGATGGATTAGATATTAATCATGAAGACTTAGAAAATGCTATATCTAATACATTTAACATATCTTCAAAATCATCAAATGTAGCTCATAATAACCAATATGATAATCATGGTACAGCAATAACTGGAATAATTGCATCAAGATATAATAATAAAGGCATACAAGGAGTAGCAAGCAATTCTGAGATTATTTTCTTAAAACATAAAGATGGTATGAGTGATAGTGAAACTATAGAACTTTTTAATAAGGCTGAAGAATTTGAAGCTGATATTATTAACTGCAGCTGGGGAACATATGATGTATCTCAATCAGTAAAAGAAAAGATACAAGATTTAGCTATTCATGGTAGAAATGGAAAGGGCGTAGCTATTGTATTTGCAAGTGGAAATGATGATAGAAATATGGGAAATGATGAATCTACCATTCCTGAAGTTATAAGTGTAGGAGCAAGTGATAAGGATAATTTGAAGGCTTGGTACAGTAACTATGGTGAAAGCTTAGATATTTTAGCACCAGGTGGATATGATATAGGAATAAC
>CANNZV010004426.1:0-41225 GCA_947561585.1 Caprella mutica | reverse complement strand
CAATGGGGTGTCGGACTAATAGATAGTAACCATACATTTTGATATTGATAATGCTGTGAAGACTAATTGCCCATAATCATTGCAGTGTAATAACTTTAAATTAATATCGAAAAATCCTGACCAATGATCAAGGATAAAATTCGGTGTAATTCGGTACTCAGTGTAGTGTTATTCGGTATAATTACGTGTAATTCAGTATAATTTGGTGTAATTCGGTATAATTAGGTATAACTGTGTAATTCGAATTATACAGAATGTAATTCAGTATAATTCTGTGTAATTCGGTATTCAGTGTAGTGTAATTCGGTATAATTTGGTGTAATCAGGTGTAATTCGGTATTGATTATTGTGTAATATAGTGTAATTCGGTATAATTCGGTGTAATTCGGTATTGATTATTGTGTAATATAATGTAATTCGGTATTGAGTATAGTGTAATTTGGTGTAATTCGGTATTAGTATAGTGTAATTCGGTATAATTAGGTGTAATTCGGTATTGAGTATAGTGTAATTTGGTGTAATTCGGTATTAGTATAGTATAATTCGGTATAATTTGGTGTAATTCGCTTTAATCAGGTATAATTCGGTATTGATTATTGTTTAATATAGTGTAATTCGGTATTGAGTATAGTGTAATTCGGTATAATTTGGAATTGAGTATCATATAGTGTAATTCGGTATTCAGTGTAGTGTAATTCGGTATAATCAGGTGCAATTCGGTATTGAGTATAATGTAATTCGGTATAATTCTGTGTAATTCGGTATTCAGTGTAGTGTAATTCGGTATAATTACGTGTAATTCAGTATAATTTGGTGTAATTCGGTATAATTAGGTATAACTGTGTAATTCGAATTATACAGAATGTAATTCAGTATAATTCTGTGTAATTCGGTATTCAGTGTAGTGTAATTCGGTATAATTTGGTGTAATCAGGTGTAATTCGGTATTGATTATTGTGTAATATAGTGTAATTCGGTATAATTCGGTGTAATTCGGTATTGATTATTGTGTAATATAGTGTAATTCGGTATTGAGTATAGTGTAATTTGGTGTAATTCGGTATCAGTATAGTATAATTCGGTATAATTAGGTGTAATTCGTTATTGAGTATAGTGTAATTTGGTGTAATTCGGTATTAGTATAGTGTAATTCGGTATAATTTGGTGTAATTCGCTTTAATCAGGTATAATTCGGTATTGATTATTGTTTAATATAGTGTAATTCGGTATTGAGTATAGTGTAATTCGGTATAATTTGGAATTGAGTATCATATAGTGTAATTCGGTATTCAGTGTAGTGTAATTCGGTATAATCAGGTGCAATTCGGTATTGAGTATAATGTAATTCGGTATAATTCTGTGTAATTCGGTATTCAGTGTAGTGTAATTCGGTATAATTTGGTATAATCAGGTGTAATTCGGTATTGATTATTGTGTAATATAGTGTAATTCGGTATTGAGTATAGTGTAATTCGGTATAATTCGGTGTAATTCGGTATTAATATAGTGTAATTCGGTATAATTTGGTGTAATTCGGTATAATCAGGTATAATTCGGTATTGATTATTGTGTAATATAGTGTAATTGGGTATTGAGTATAGTGTAATTCGGTATAATTTGGTATTGAGTAGCCTATAGTGTAATTCGGTATTCAGTGTAGTGTAATTCGGTATAATTCGGTGTAATTCGGTATATTCATGTGTAATTCGGTATTGAGTATAATGTAATTCGGTATAATTCTGTGTAATTCGGTATAATTCTGTGTAATTCGGTATAATTCTGTGTAATTCGGTATTCAGTATAGTGTAATTCGGTGTAATTCGGTATAATCATGTGTAATTCGGTATAATTCTGTGTAATTCGGTATAATTCTGTGTAATTCGGTAATGAGTGTAGTGTAATTCGGTATAATTCGGTATAATTCGGTATAATTCGGTATTTAGTGTAACCCCGTAACAAGGGTCTCTGCCAATTGTGATAGAGTTGTAAAAGTTAGGAAAGTTATGAATTATCGGACAGTTACACATATTCGATCATATAAGAAAAGGTATATAATTAATATGACATTTTAACTCGTTATTTGCTGATGATCGAAAATGTGGAACTGTATGATAAAACAAGATCATACCCTATCATGTCAAATTATTTGTTTTCTTTATAATGACCAGACAAAATGATTAGCAGAGAAAATGATAACCAAAGAAAATGAAGACCAGAGAAAATGAAGACCAGAGAAAATGATGACCAGTAATAATGATGACCAGAGTAAATGATGACCAGCGAAAATGATGACTAGAGAAAATGATGACCAGAGAAAATGATAACAAGAGAAAATGATAACAAGTGAAAATGATAACAAGAGAAAATGATAACAAGAGAAAATGATAACAAGAGAAAATGATAACAAGAGAAAATGATAACAAGAGAAAATGATAACAAGAGAAAATGATAACAAGAGAAAATGATAACAAGAGAAAATGATAACAAGAGAAAATGATAACAAGAGAAAATGATAACAAGAGAAAATGATAACAAGAGAAAATGATAACAAGAGAAAATGATAACAAGAGAAAATGATAACAAGAGAAAATGATAACAAGAGAAAATAATAAGGGGAGAAAAATGATAACCAGAGAAAATTATGACAAGCGAAAATTATGACAAGCGAAAATTATGACAAGCGAAAATTATGACAAGCGAAAATTATGACAAGCGAAAATTATGACAAGCGAAAATTATGACAAGCGAAAATTATGACAAGTGAAAATGATAACCAGAGAAAATGATAACGAGAGAAAATGATAACGAGAGAAAATGATAACGAGAGAAAATGATAACGAGAGAAAATAATAACGAGAGTAAATAATAACGAGAGAAAATAATAACGAGAGAAAATAATAACGAGAGAAAATAATAACGAGAGAAAATAATAACGAGAGAAAATAATAACGAGAGAAAATAATAACGAGAGAAAATAATAACGAGAGAAAATAATAACGAGAGAAAATAATAACGAGAGAAAATAATAACGAGAGAAAATAATAACGAGAGAAAATAATAACGAGAGAAAATGATAACGAGAGAAAATAATAACGAGAGAAAATAATAACGAGAGAAAATAATAACGAGAGAAAATAATAACGAGAGAAAATAATAACGAGAGAAAATAATAACGAGAGAAAATAATAACGAGAGAAAATAATAACGAGAGAAAATAATAACGAGAGAAAATAATAACGAGAGAATATAATAACGAGAGAAAATAATAACGAGAGAAAATAATAACGAGAGAAAATAATAACGAGAGAAAATAATAACGAGAGAAAATAATAACCAGAGAAAATTATAGCCAGAGATAATGATATTCAGTGAAAATGTTCCTAATTACACTATCGCATGTTTAAAAGTTCATTACTGCATATGTTTCACTATTCCAATATTTCACATGTCGATCAAATGGACATTAATTCATTCAAACAGAGCTGGGCATTAAGTACTTTGAATGTAGTTAAGTCCTAAGTAATTTATAAAAAAGTGCTTAAGTACTAATTACATTTCATAAAAGTAAGTACTAACTACTAAAGTAATTGAATGTATTATCGCGGGAAAAAATAACTAGGGGTACGGTCAAGAGCCCCCCCAGTCTTGAGCTCCCCCCCCCCCCTGTCTTGAGCCCCCCTAGGTCATAAGCCCCCCCCCCGGTCACGAGCCCCCCTCACTGTTTTTTTAATCCTTTTTTACCTAGTTAAACAAATGAAGAACTACTTAGATAGAAATAACTAAAAGTTGATAATGTAGTTTGTTGTATCCGCTAGTTTGTTGTACTGCATACTTCATGATTGCTTAATGACCTGGCAGGGGGTAAATGACATATATTTTATGTTAATCAGTAATGAACTAAAAGCGGGGGGGGGGGGGGGGGTTGGGAGCTTAGGACCTACACCCGACAAAATGTATACTTTACCAATTCTACTATATGTTGAATAAAGGAACTGATCAATATTATGTTAAAAGAAAGGTCTTGATTTTACCTTATTAATAAAGGTAAAAAAGGGGATGACTGGGGGAGGAGGGGTTTGTGTTCTACGGGGTACAGATATGTACACGAACCCCTCCATGACATTACGGCGTGGGTGTAGGTCATAAGACCCCCCCCCGAGACCTCTCCCCCCAGAGACCCTCCTCGAACCTCCCTGCCAGGTCATTAAACAATCATGAAGTGTGCAGAACAACAAACTAGCGGATACAACAAACTACATTAGCAACTCTCAGTTATTTCTCTCTAAGTAGTTCTTCAATTATTTAACCAGGTAAATAAGGATTAAAAAACAGGGAGGGGGGGGTGGCTCTTGACCGTACCCCGACATAACCCCCCCCCCCCCCCCCCCCAAGATATAAGTCCCTCTCTTCTATATAGGGAAACGAACCAACTAACTCTGGTAGTTATAGAGTATTAGTTAGCAACTAAATAGTAAGCCCCCTTCCCCCGGTTAAAAGCCCTAATTTTTTTCTTAATTTTAAGATACTGTATAATATTTATTATTAGACATTATAGCAAGAGAAGGGAAAGTAACCTAATTTATTCAACTTTATGAATTTTCTTAAAGGAGTTATTATAATATATGTGTAGGTATATGAGCAGGGGGGGCGTGGGCGTGCCGGGGCGTGCCACCTCCGAACCCCCCTGCTATGTAATTAAACAAGCAGTGTGTATTTCAACAAACTACTGGATACAACAAGCTAAACTAGATTACGTGCACTCGTTAGAGCACATACCTTCGCCGCCGCACTGACCCATTCTCTCCCAAAGTCTAATTAACTGGTAACTGGATAATGACCAATCGTCCCACCAAGTTTCATGCAATATGGTTCAATAATTTTTGAGTTATAAAGGACCTTGACCTTGACATTTGACCGGATCGCTCCCAAAATTCTACTAGATGATTCCTGGACATTGACCAGTCGTCCCATCAAATTTCAGACAATTTGGTTGAAAACTTTTCGAGTTCTTGAAAGCTTCAAATAAGCTAGGCAATCTTCTTAGGTGTACAATTTTTTTTAATTTAACGTTTTAGATGAAAAATATAGCATTTACTCTCTTAATCTTGACCTTTGACCTCAAAGTCTTCAGCTGACACAAGATTTATTGGAACAAATAATTTAGATTTTATATTGGTTGGAAAATTAATATTTACTATACTACTATTATAAATAAGGATAAGGGATATATTTGAGCTGAAAGTCTGAAACAGGTGCGTTAGACAAAGAAAAAATATATATATAAAAGTACAAGAAAAGAAATCCTTAT
Organism: Caprella mutica; assembly: GCA_947561585.1. Taxonomy (NCBI): domain Eukaryota; kingdom Metazoa; phylum Arthropoda; class Malacostraca; order Amphipoda; family Caprellidae; genus Caprella; species Caprella mutica. The sequence goes on along the minus strand of CANNZV010004426.1, from coordinate 35,917 downwards.
TTTGAAAAGTGAAATTGTTGTGTAGAGTTTAAAAATGTAATTTATTAATACTAAATTTACTACGATTTATTAATAATTACGTATAAATATTTATTAATTTTTACCAATATTAATTATATGTTCATAAAGTTTAGCAAATTTTAGTTGGGGTTAAACGTCTGCTTCGACCATATCGTTGACGTCAAAAGGAAATTAAATACAAGGAACTGGAAGAAGCAGTCAGAAAGGAAAATGGCTCCATGAACAAAGTCACCAACCACCGTCGGTGACAAAGCTCATGGATTCAGAAAAGCTACTCCGTGAATGCCGTCACTTACCAAGGAATGTGACGAAACGGGACACATGCACTGGTGGCTGCACTCACACGGATGGAAGAGGAAAATTAAGAGGTGATACTAAATGAAACCTAACATAAAATCTAAGACCTCGTATAGTTGAAGAGCATTACTCTAGCGTTATCCTCTAAAACTGCGAGTAGTAAGTATTAAAAATGATGAACATGGTAAAAAATGAAAAAAAGGCAATGCATAATTATTCCATAATCCTAATTACAACAGTTCGGGCCCCTTCATTTTCCATTCACCACAGACAGTTTCAGGATACAGCCCCTTGACAGAGCTTATTTGAAGCATTTTGGTGTAAATATTTTACGTATTTCTGATTTTGTCAATTAAAAGTTACATATTAAAATGCTGGGACATATATGTCTAATTCGTAGTGAAAGGGCTAAATTTTTCAAATAAAATTCTATAGAAATTAAATGGTATGACTTAATACATTTTGGGGACGTCTCAAAAGTCCGACACCCCAATAGTCAGTCCGACAGTTACATCTTTCTATATTATTGTTTCTTGTTTTATTTTTCGATTGGAATAAAAATTATAATTAAATAGGTATAGGTACTAGACTACATATATACATATAATTTATACATAACTTATATAAACAATTCAGTATTTTTCCTTAATTTCATTTTTCTAATGTTATATGTATTCCTATCTAATTTATTCTAATATTATTAAAAGCTGTCCCTCATTCGATTTCATCATTTAATGTAGTTTTTTTGTATCCGCTAGTTGTACTGCACACTTATTGATTATTTAATAACCGGGCAGGACGACATATAAATTTGATGTTAAATCAGTAGTAAACTACAAAAGTGTCGGGCCAATGGGGTGTCGGACTAATAGATAGTAACCATACATTTTGATATTGATAATGCTGTGAAGACTAATTGCCCATAATCATTGCAGTGTAATAACTTTAAATTAATATCGAAAAATCCTGACCAATGATCAAGGATAAAATTCGGTGTAATTCGGTACTCAGTGTAGTGTTATTCGGTATAATTACGTGTAATTCAGTATAATTTGGTGTAATTCGGTATAATTAGGTATAACTGTGTAATTCGAATTATACAGAATGTAATTCAGTATAATTCTGTGTAATTCGGTATTCAGTGTAGTGTAATTTGGTATAATTTGGTGTAATCAGGTGTAATTCGGTATTGATTATTGTGTAATATAGTGTAATTCGGTATAATTCGGTGTAATTCGGTATTGATTATTGTGTAATATAGTGTAATTCGGTATTGAGTATAGTGTAATTTGGTGTAATTCGGTATTAGTATAGTGTAATTCGGTATAATTAGGTGTAATTTGGTATTGAGTATAGTGTAATTTGGTGTAATTCGGTATTAGTATAGTGTAATTCGGTATAATTTGGTGTAATTCGGTTTAATCAGGTATAATTCGGTATTGATTATTGTTTAATATAGTGTAATTCGGTATTGAGTATAGTGTAATTCGGTATAATTTGGAATTGAGTATCATATAGTGTAATTCGGTATTCAGTGTAGTGTAATTCGGTATAATCAGGTGCAATTCGGTATTGAGTATAATGTAATTCGGTATAATTCTGTGTAATTCGGTATTCAGTGTAGTGTAATTCGGTATAATTTGGTATAATCAGGTGTAATTCGTTATTGATTATTGTGTAATATAGTGTAATTCGGTATTGAGTATAGTGTAATTCGGTATAATTCGGTGTAATTCGGTATTAATATAGTGTAATTCGGTATAATTTGGTGTAATTCGGTATAATCAGTTATAATTCGGTATTGATTATTGTGTAATATAGTGTAATTGGGTATTGAGTATAGTGTAATTCGGTATAATTTGGTATTGAGTAGCCTATAGTGTAATTCGGTATTCAGTGTAGTGTAATTCGGTATAATTCGGTGTAATTCGGTATAATCATGTGTAATTCGGTATTGAGTATAATGTAATTCGGTATAATTCTGTGTAATTCGGTATAATTCTGTGTAATTCGGTATAATTCTGTGTAATTCGGTATAATCATGTGTAATTCGGTATTGAGTATAATGTAATTCGGTATAATTCTGTGTAATTCGGTATAATTCTGTGTAATTCGGTATAATTCTGTGTAATTCGGTAATGAGTGTAGTGTAATTCGGTATAATGCGGTATTTAGTGTAACCCCGTAACAAGGGTCTCTGCCAATTGTGATAGAGTTGTGGAAAAGCATGCCCATAAGCAGATTTATTCTTATCTCGAAAATAAAAGCATATTAATTGACAATCAGTATGGATTTAGGAGCGGGAGGGGCACTTCTCAGGCAGTCCTGAGGCATACTGAATTTATCTATGGTGGACTCGATGAAGGTAAAGTTGTGTTTGCAATGTATTTGGACTTCAAAAAGGCCTTCGATTCCATCGACCACGAAATTTTATTACAAAAATTATCACATTATGGTGTACGTGGTATTTCAAATGATTGGTTCAGATCTTATTTAACCAATAGAAGACAGTTTGTACAAATTAATGATATTGCATCCACATTTGAAAATTTTAATCATTCTGTGCCTCAGGGTAGTAATCTTGGGCCCCTCCTCTTTGATATCTATATAAATGATCTGCCAAATTGTACTAATTTTTTCGATTTTTTACTTTTTGCTGATGACTCAACATTAACTTGCAAGATACCTAAATTGAATTTAAATGGCATGAGTAATCTGATTAATGTGGAGCTTGCATTGGTGAATAATTGGTTGAATGCTAACAAGATCATGATTAATTGTTCAAAAACTAAATACATTCTATATTCTTATAAAGGTGAATTTTCTTTCAATTCGCCGATAATGATAGGAAATGCAATAATAGACCAGACCAATAATGTTAAATTTCTGGGAGTGTCTCTTGATCGAAATCTAAGTTATAGGAATCATGTTCAGGATATTGGTGGTAAAATATCTCGTAATTTGGGAGTTATATATAGGATGCGTGATTTTGTGCCGGTCTGTACCTTGAAATCTCTATATTATTGCTTAGTTCATCCTTATATAATGTATGCTCTAGTCGTATGGTTCCATGCCCCCATTTATCTAACTAATCAGATCAAAGTTCTACAGAAAAAGGCATTACGTTTGATTTATGGTTTAAACTATAATGAACATACTGAACAATATTTCATACAGATGAAATTGTTGACTATTGAGGAACTTTTCAAGTTGGTTGTTTCTGATCATGTATACCGAACAATACATATTGAAAATTATGACTGTATTCTCCATGCCAAATTGATTACTTCTGGTGAACAACACAATTACCGTTTACGCAATAGCCACAAATTTTTAATCCCGAGGTGCAGGAGAGAAAAGTCTAAACATTGTATGCATTACACGGGTGTCTCAATTTATAACAATCTCCCTGATTCCCTGAAGGATCTCTCCCCTAAATCCTTCAAACCAAAGTTGAAGAAATTTTTGGTGGATAGTTCCATTAACTAAAATATTAAGAAATTTAGAATTTAATCAAGATATACTTTATTTTTTCAGTGTTTTCAATGTTTTTTTTCACTAGGATGTTAAGGTTGAATGTATGTACTTTTTTTTTCTTTTTCACTATTCTTATCATATAGCTGCTAGAATTAAGTGTATGTATTTTTGTTATTTTAGGTAGGGAACCTTTATTTTAAATAGGATACCTTTGAAGCTCTAAGCTTACTAGGTCTTAAGTCCTTTTCCTTAATAAAAGCTATATGTATGGTGAAAGAGTTGCCCCGACTCTTTTTACTTCATGTAAGGGACTTTTGTTTTAATAAATAAATAAATAAATAAATAAATAAAAGTTAGGTAGGTTATGAATTATCGGACAGTTACACATATTCGATCATATAAGAAAAGGTATATAATTAATATGACATTTTAACTCGTTATTTGCTAATGATCGAAAATGTGGAACTGTATGATAAAACAGATCATACCCTATCATGTCAAATTATTTGTTTTCCTTATAATGACCAGACAAAATGATTAGCAGAGAAAATGATAACCAAAGAAAATGAAGACCAGAGAAAATGAAGACCAGAGAAAATGATGACCAGTAATAATGATGACCAGAGAAAATGATGACCAGCGAAAATGATGACTAGAGAAAATGATGACCAGAGAAAATGATACCCAAAGAAAATGATAAACAAAGAAAATGATAACCAGAGAAAATGATAACCAGAGAAAATGATAACAAGAGAAAATAATAACAAGAGAAAATGATAACAAGAGCAAATGATAACAAGAGAAAATGATAACAAGAGAAAATGATAACAAGAGAAAATGATAACAAGAGAAAATGATAACAAGAGAAAATGATTACCAGCGAAAATGATGACCAGCGAAAATGATGACCAGTAATAATGATGACCAGCGAATATGATGACCAGTAATAATGATAACCAGAGAAAATAATAAGGGGAGAAAATTATGACAAGAGAAAATGATAACCAGCGAAAATGATGAACAGCGAAAATGATGACCAGCAATAATGTTAACCAGAGAAAATAATAACGAGAGAAAATAATAACGAGAGAAAATAATAACGAGAGAAAATAATAACGAGAGAAAATAATAACCAGAGAAAATTATAGCCAGAGATAATGATATTCAGTGAAAATGTTCCTAATTACACTATCGCATGTTTAAAAGTTCATTACTGCATATGTTTCACTATTCCAATATTTCACATGTCGATCAAATGGACATTAATTCATTCAAACAGAGCTGGGCATTAAGTACTTTGAATGTAGTTAAGTCCTAAGTAATTTATAAAAAAGTGCTTAAGTACTAATTACATTTCATAAAAGTAAGTACTAACTACTAAAGTAATTGAATGTATTATCGCGGGAAAAAATAACTAGGTAACTTGGTCAGCAAACACCATGGAGTTTTCTATAATAAATAAATAGAAAGTATGCTAAGTACAATATTGGAACATCCGAAAATACTACTAAGACGTGAATGACGTCACACTTGGTGTTTCCATTTCTTTTAAATAAAAACTGTGTTATTATTCAGTTAAATGTGCATTTTCATGGAAATTAACTTGAATAAAATTGTGTTTTTATGACGTTTTACACTCTAATCACTAATAATATTCTACTAAATAGCCTTCAAATCCTTCAATAGAGTAATTAAAAGTGACAGAAGGGTTTTGCAGACAATTTTGCATCTATCTGATTAAATAAGAATTTTTTATTGAAAATTTCATTTGTCAAAATGTGTTTAAAATAAACTTTCACAATAGGTCTATATGTTAGATAAGGGCCATGTGAGTGTTTCATTGTAGGTACAACCGTACAATAGGTTAAGTACCAAACTGCCAACTTATATTTTTCAACTTTAAGTTTGCCAATAAGCCATTTTATAAGTACAAAGCTGCCAACCTGGTACCTCGATAATAGGTACAGGCAGGCCTCGCTTTAAGTACAACTCACTTTAACATAAATGGTACTTATTTCGAGTCATGTTTCGAAATAAGAACCGTTCGTAGACATGGAAAACGGAGACAATTTTCTGTGATTATTTCACGGTAACTAAAAAAAATATCAAAATTATAATCCAGATGAGGTTATTAGAAGCAATTGGTTCCGAAATTCAACATGTGCAATTTTAGAGTGAGTTCCATATTTTCGAACACGTAAAATCTTTATATAATAATCATTATTTAACTTTTGTTCCAATTGGTATCCATGATACCAATTAGAATGGAAGTTAAATAATTTTTAATTTTTTTTATGACGTGTCCGAAATTGTAGAACGAATCAATAACTTGGAACTTAGTACCCTACTACCAAAAATATTTCATAGAACATAAAATTGCTGTTTGTTAAATGTAGCACAATAATTACAGAAGTCTAAGTACCTTTTAATTAGGGGAGGATGGTCATCAATGGGACACTGGGAATAATGGGACGTGCTGAATAGCTTTTTTATTTGAGGGTAATTTGTAACAAAATCTTAGTGGTAAATTAGGCATACTTCAATGCATTCACTCGCATTGCATTCAGCGGTTGGGGTCCAGTCAGCCCTGTGTAAAAGCGAACACGTGTTTTAGAGGGGGGGAAAACTAAATTTTTCGTACTCTGTTTCAATTGTTATAAATCTGTTAATTTAACATGTAATGCTTACGACATTTTTACATAATATTAAGTAATACTATTAGACTATTAGCTGTCTGCCATGCGATGCGGTTGTGTGCAGCTCTGCATGGTGTGTCACTAGCTAACGTTCACCCTAGTCTAATCTGACTTGTGAGTCAAAGTGCGTATCGTGAAGATTAACTCTAGCATTGAACGATAATTTAACTTTAATTCACATTGCTGACTTTTCCTATACCAGCGCCAAGCCCTGGGGTAGCTCCATTTGTCAGTGTCTGGATCTCGACAGTTTTTTCCAGTGTAAATTTTCTACTGTGTTTAAAACTGTGAACTGTCATAAAAACTGTCGTCATGGAGCAGTGGACGAGAGGTGGTAAGAAACGTCCTATGGAAATGCCACCAGTAGAAAACAACGACGTGAACACACTTTCAGATGCTGTTGAGAGTGAATGGTTGACTGGGGAAGGCAAAGCTATCATTGAAATTGTTACAAATATGATGGCAGAAAAAATTGAACATGCTGTACAAGAGATAGTCAGCTAAATTGACGAAAAAGAAACAACCATCGAAGATTTAGGCAAGGAAATTCAGTTGCTAAAGGAGACGAACGGCAGGTTGACCAACGAATTACAAGATCTACAGGCAAGAGTAGAAGACGTTGAAGCTTATGCTAGAGCTGATTCGATTATAGTAGCGGGTGGTGCTGTAACTCAGGTACTACCTGCATGATGAAAACACTACCCAAGTGTTTTGCAATCTAATGAAGAACATTTTAAAACAGGTGATCCCGTCAGATAAGATATCTAGTACCTTTCGAATTGGTAGGAAACCTACTACTAATCAAGCCCCTGACAAGAGAGCAATTCTTGTTAAGCTTAGTAATAAAGAACTTAGAAACGACCTGTTGAGAACAGCAAGGACTGTTAAACCTCGGAATCTCTATATTAGAGAAAATCTTATCCCATCTCGTGCCAAGGTTCTTTACAGTCTCCGACAAGCTAAACGGCGCTTCCCTGAAAAGGTTAACGCTGTTGGATGTCGTGATGGACGGGTGTTCATGTGGATCAATCAACCTGAATCATCTTGTGGGCGCAGGAAGGTTTCTGTTCAAAGCCTGTCACACATGGAGGACTACTTTAGGAATTCACTGAACATCGATCCCACTGCTGTAATTGCGATGAATACTGAAATTTGACTCATTATCTGTTATATTTTAACGAAACTCTTTATCTATTATGTTTTCCCGGAAACTAAAACTTTTATCATGTGCAGGTCTACATATTTTACCATATGTAGGCGCCTGCATGCAGATAATATAAACATCACTCCAATGTATAGGCCTAAGTATGCTGAGTCATACTTAGTGACTTGTATAATTGTGTGTAACTTTTCATGTATAAATGCTCTTCTGGATATGTTTCTGTTGACTGTTTGGCATTCATTTTTGTCTTCATACTCTTATTATTATTCTTTGAATTGTGTGGGTGTTTTTTCCACTGTGTTATTGTGTGTGATGTGTATTGTTGTGTACTTTAGGTTAAGGCGATTGATTGGATTAAATGTTTGATTACTTGAGTATAACTATGATGTAGATATAAATCACCTAAACGAAACTTACCCAAATTTGTCTAGTGAAACTCATTCTCTGTATTACTCTCCACACGAGTTGGAACAGAGTGTTTCTGTAACTGATGAAGACTTTAGTGTAATTCATCTAAATGCATGCTCGTTGTACCCTAAGATTGATTTTATAAAAGACATAATATTTTCTAAGCAATGTTCTTTTGATATAGTCTGTTTTACTGAAACGTGGTTGAATGATGGTTCAGTTAATTTGGTAGATTTTGAGGGTTACAAGCAGTATCACTTGTGTCGTAATGACGGTAGACGTGGAGGATGAGTGGGTATTTTGGTGAGGGAGGGGATATGCAGTCTCAAAGTAGAGGATTGCTCTTTTGTTTGTCCTTACATGGAATGTCGGGCTGTAAAGTGTATTATTGGCAGTCGATCACTATTAATATTCACAATATATAGACCCCTAATAGTGATCTAGATAGTTTTCTCGAAAAGTTTGATCAGATTCTTTTATTTACCAGTGATGGAAGTATCAGAAATAAAGTAGTATGTGGAGATTTTAACGTAGATTTTTTGAATATTGATAACAGTGTTAATTGTCTGAATTTTCAAATTTAATCTTTTCATCTTCTCTCATTCCAATGATCACTAAACCTACACGCGTGACCGATACCTCATATACTCTTATTAACAATATACTCGTGTCTGATCCGTCTAATGTCTTATCAGGAATAGTTCTGACTGATATATCAGATCATTTCGCCATATTTGTGATATTCAGTAACTTGAAGGTAACTGATAGTGCCAATTACAATAGCCAGCATTCTTTCAAGTACAGACAGCTATCAGACGCTAACATGAGTTCCTTTTGTGAGGCTGTTTCAAGTTAATTTTTCACAAGTGATGCAGTGTAATAATGTAAATCAAGGAATAATACTTCTTGAAGAATCTATCATGAGTCTTCATAATATGTACTACCCTATAAAAATTAAGAATACTTCCTATAAAGATAAGTTTAAACTGTGGATAACTGCGGTGATCAAAGAAAAAATCAAGGGGACGGTTCCCGCTATTTTTCACTTTTTCCGAATTTTTTTTTCTTTAGTTACCCTGCAAATATACCAAAGAAAACTCATGGAAAATTCCATTCTTATACGTTGAGTAGAACATTGTCTACCCCCTACTCAGGGTTAGGGGGTATGTTTCTGAGGGAGTGGGTGGCTCGAACATTCTTATGGGCTTCGTCATCGCTGCCTGGGTTGACCCCCGAAGCGACCTGATGAGTCCTCTGGCTAGGACGAAAAGCATATATGTTTTTTAGAATTTTTTTTTTTAATTTTAAACATTTATTAAAAAATAATTTCCTTCCTCCATTATCTCAGTAACTTTTTTTCAATTCTCACGTTCAAAAGTATAGAACTGCTTGGGGGTTGGTCCTACAGAAAAATGTATAGGAGCTTATGTTCAGACCGAAATTCCTAAGGTCGTCTAGTAGCCCTTTACCTATAACTTTTTCTATAAACTTGTTTAAAAAAAAAATAATAATAATAATGACAATTTTCTTTTTAAATTTAAATAAAAAAAAATTCTGATCGAAATTCAAACAAAAAGCTACTAGACGACCTTAGGATAATAGTAGAGAACATATTAGCTTCCATAAATCTTTCTGTGTGACCAACCCCCATTGAGTCCATAGAATTTCCCTGGGGGGGTCGAAAAACAGATTTTTCGACCCCCACGGGGAGGGGGGGCCCCAAAATGAAAAAATTTCACAAAAAATAGCATAAGATTTTTTTTCACTTTACACCTTATGTCAAAATCTCAGCTCAATCGGACGAGTATTATTGGTAGATCTAAAACGCGGGAACCGTCCCCTTAAGAGACGCCAGGTGTATTATAAATTACATAGGGTAGGCAAAATGAGAAAATCTGCATATGGACGTTATAGAAATTATGTAACTAGTGAAATCAGGAATGCAAAGAAAGAATACTGTATTCAACGGTTCGAAGGTGCTAAAAATGACATTAAATCAATGTGGAAACTGATAAATAAAATAATTAGGCCAAATAAAAGCAAACGAGATGAAGATATGAAGTTAACCATTAATGATACGAAAGTTACTGATTCTAAAATGTTAGCTGAGGAATTCAATGGTCACTTTTCTAGCATAGGTAGAAATATAAATGATTGTTTCTCTGAAACGCGCACTCATGACTGTTTGAAATTTCATTTTTTTTAGTCCAGTGTCTCCTCTAGATATAACCAAAGTGATAAAATCCCTTAAAAATAAATCGTGCCATTTGAAGACCATTCCGGTAACTGTACTGAAATCAATTAGCCATATCATTGCGTCACCTCTATCAGTACTGATTAATAAATCAATATCTGATGGTGTGTTTCCGGAGTATCTGAAGATGTCCACTGTTGTGCCTTTTTATAAGGGTGGTTCAGCTGAAATATATATAAAGTATATAATTATTTGAATACAAAAATAGTAGAATAATGACGTAAAAGAATGTTGGAAAGAGAATAATAAAATGAACTTAATATTTTGATATAAGGGCCAAATAGAAAATATTCTAGGGATATCTTAAATGAAATGATATTGGAATTAACCTTATCATTGAACATCAAATAATGTTTTATTTTCTTATTTATGTAAAACCTAAATAAATAATATTTACTTCGTCTCAGGTAAAATTCAAAAAGAATAATGTAATATTTTTCCAACGGAACTTTTAATACCAAGATAATGAAATAATAAAATATCAGCGGGTTTTGTTTATAAGCATTGGTAGTTAATTGAATATCAGCACTAACTTATATAAATATTGAAATTACCCAACGTGATTTAGTATTTCAAAAGCAACAAGAAACATCACTATTTATTGAAGAGGATTAATTGATATACATATAGTTATCTAGCTAATAAAATAAACAATATTTTAAAATAAAAATAGAATGAAATGTGATAGTGATTTAATAAACTTTCACTGAGACAAAACTCTCTGTTCCACTTAGTCTCACATATTAGAAATTATAAATATTTGTTCACTATTCCAATATTTGAAAAAAGTTTACAATGCATTTTAGGCATTTTGTTCGTTAGGCATTTTGTCCGTTATGCATTTTGTCCGGTTGCATTTTGTCCGTTAGGCATTTTGTCCGTTAGGCATTATGTCCGTTAGGCATTTTGTCCGTTAGTCATTTTGTCCAACGTTAAGCATTTTGTCCGTTAGGCATTTTGTCCGTTAGGCATTTTGTCCGTTAGGCATTTTGTCCATTAGGCATTTTGTCCGTTAGGCATTTTGTCCGCTAGGCATTTTTCCGTTAGGCATTTTGTCCGTTAGGCATTTTATCCGTTAGGCATTTTGTCCGTTAGGCATTTTGTCCGTTAAACATTTTGTCCGTTAGGCATTTTGACCGTTAGTCATTTTGTCCGTAGGCATTTTGTCCGTTAGGCATTTTGTCCGTTAGGCATTTTGTCCGTTAGGCATTTTGTCCGTTAGGCATTTTGTCCGTTAGGCATTTTGTCCGGTTGCATTTTGTCCGTTAGGCAGTTTGTCCGTTAGGCATTTTGTCCGTTAGGCATTATGTCCGTTAGGCATTTTGTCCGTTAGCCATTTGGTCCGTTAGGCATTTTGTCCGTTAGGCATTTTGTCCGTTAGTCATTTTGTCCAACGTTAGGCATTTTGTCCGTTAGGCATTTTGTCCGTTAGGCATTTTGTCCGTTAGGCATTTTGTCCATTAGGCATTTTGTCCGTTAGGCATTTTGTCCGCTAGGCATTATTTCCGTTAGGCATTTTGTCCGTTAGGCATTTTATCCGTTAGGCATTTTGTCCGTTAGGCATTTTGTCCGTTATACATTTTGTCCGTTAGGCATTTTGACCGTTAGTCATTTTGTCCGTAGGCATTTTGTCCGTTAGTCATTTTGTCCGTTAGTCATTTTGTCCGTTAGGCATTTTGTCCGTTAGGCATTTTGTCCGTTAAACATTTTGTCCGTTAGGCATTTTGTCCGTTAGGCATTTTGTCCGTTAGGCATTTTGTCCGTAGGCATTTTGTTCGTTAGTCATTCTGTCCGTAGGTATTCTGTCCGTAGGCATTCTGTCCGTAGGCATTCTGTCCGTAAGCATTCTGGTCGTGGGCATTCTGTTCGCTCACGGAACTTACGACCACTTAATGAAAATAGGAGTCAAGGGTAGTCATGTGTCGCAGTCGATGTCCCTTCGTTAGCTTCTTAGCACATCATGCAGGATTTATTCATCTTCTGAAGATATCATCAAAATGGTACGGAAAACAGCATCCTAGTATTATCAACTCTACAGATTGAGGAGGACAAGAGTTCATACTAAGAGTTGATCTCCAGAGTTTGATGTTTCAGTGTGTTACCTCTAGATAGGATCTGATGACTGCATGGCTTATCTAGACTTCTAGAGATGTGAAGACTGCTACCTGTAAAATAATTATCTAGGAGGAGCATATCGCACGTTCGAAACTCCGGGCACAGTCATACAAACTAACCTACTAAGGTTCCAAGAATTAAATGACTTAACATATGCCCAGAGCTGAGAGTTTCCATTAATATACATAACACAAATATACATATAGTATTTGACATTATACATTATAATATAATACATTATATACATTATAATATAATAACCAATGATAACAAATTGAAAAGTATGAAGAGAAGATTTTTCCACCCCTTACTTTTGCGATGATTATCTATGATTATGAACAAATTCAAATTATTGAGCAATATATGCTTTTTATTCGTATTATGGAGACATATTATGTATTTACCTATTATAATTTATTTCATATTCTATAAAATAAGTTTAAATTTCATGGATACAACCCATTCAAGGCGAGTGGCAGGATATCCTGCCACGTCATAAAATGATGAATAATAATATTTCTACCAATAGTTAAAGTTATTTACAAGTTTGGTTATGTTTTGAACATGTTCAGTTAGTTTCCTAACAAGTTTCAAGAGTATAGCGTTTGGCACTGCCTTCAGTACCAGTTTGAACATTGATGAGGAAGGTGCACTCTAACTTAGACTACAATGAGTCGTAAACAATGGTACGTATCTAAATAATTTTGAACTAATGTTTAAGTCCCGTTTACATTGAGGCTCTTTAGCACACTCTGAGTGTTGAAACAAGGGGCAAACGCGCAGTGGAGGGGCAAACCAGCGGGCAACTTGAGGCTTACTTCAACATTCACCCTGGCCATTCTTTTCGACACTCTGAGTGACACTCACTGTTACTCAGTCAGTCCATTGATGCACCAGGGGAGGTTGTTAACATCGAAGCTCCTGCATAGTGGCTGACCACGAGTAGAGCTGCTGTTGAGCAGCTAATTGAATTATATAGAACTCACGAATGCCTTTGGAAATCATCAAGTAAAACATACAAAGTAGAAATTTAAGAGAAAGAGCAATAATGAAATTAAAACAACATTTATTATTATCCCTCCCCATAATAAAGAGCATTGTGTTTTTATAAATGTATAAATCCATCGCGCTCAAGAATTTTATTTTTCGAAAACTCGAAATTTTCCCAAAACACCAAAATTTTCCCAAAACACCAAAATTTTCCCATAACACAAAATTTTTCGCTTAGGTACTAAAGATTTTCCGAAAACTCAAGATTTTCCGAGAACTCAAAATTTTCCGAAAATTCATTGAATAAAAATTCAATTTCCATTAAAATCCCGTTATTATTAAAGAGATAGTACACTAGTTATTAATATTAGGTAGAGATGGAGAAGAAGTAAAAAATGAAATTCAAACTATACGGTACCAGCACCACAGGGAGTGTAATAAAGTCAACGAATCGAAAAAAATCCGATAAAATTTATGAAACAGATGAAATTTATATACCATCGTTTAAGTGCTATAAATTGCATCAACACTTCTCGCCATCGAATCTGAATACCAACTAAGAACTCTCACACTGTCTCAGTCTGCCCGCCAAACGCTTTTCAAATGTGAACAGTCAAGACTCTTTTTGAGTGTGCACTTGCCCGTTGCCCGTGGATGTGAGCTTCCAATGTGAGTGTCAATGTAAACGGGGCTTTAGGTTTTGTTGGTGCTATCTTCTATTTAATAGTGTAAGATAATTATAACTATTCTATTTGTTAAATATATGATACCTAACTTTTATTATGAGAGAAATAAAATTGTGTGGCAGGATATCCTGCCACACGTCGTGAAATACATGAAATGAGCGTATTTATCAAAAAATGCTATTTACATCATGGTGTGTAAAATTATACGATAAGTGAATGTTTTCCAGGCTCACTGAAGATCAAATGCTCCATCTTTTGCTAAAAAGTGATGATGAAGAAGAGACAGAGACAAGAAAATGTGATATTGCGGCAATTGTTCCTCCCGCAGAAGACCCAAATGCAATGACTGACTGCGACTCTGATAAGTCAGATGATGAGGTAACAGGGAACCAAGATCATTTACCAAAGCGAATTTTACTTACTAATGTACTCAAACAAAATAATGACATAGACATTGAGATAAGTGAGGCACCCGTAACTGAAACATCTACGAAGAGAAAGAGGAAATCATCTTCAAAAAAGAAAGAACTACCTGTATGGACCAAGAAATTTGAAAATAAGTCCTCGTATGAAATACCTGATTATGAAAAGGGTAATTATGATCATCCACTGATCACAGATCCTATCCAATCTTAGGACAAATTTTGGACAGATGAATGGATTGCGAGCATTTGCTATCAAAGTAAGATATATGCTGTTCAAAAACTCTCTTTCTTCTGAATGCATGTCTCCTGAAAATTTGAGAGTATTCCTTGCAATCTTGCTGCTCTCTGGGTATAACAAATTTCCATACAGGCGTAAGTACTGGGAAATATCCGATGATTGCATGAATTCTCTGATATCTCAGTCAATGAGGAGAGATACATTTGAGCAAATCATGCGCATTTTACATTTTGCAGAAATATGGCCATGAATGATGATAGATTCTATAAGGTTCGCCCACTGTTTGAACATATGAATATTGTATGTAAGCAAAAAGAAGTACCTGAATATTGTAGTATTGATGAGATTATGATCCCTTATTATGGAAGGCACGGGGATAAACAATACATCAGAGGGAAACCCATACTGTTTGGTTTCAAGTTATGGGCGGTATGTTCATCTGATGGCTCTCTGTTACATGTCGAACCGTATTGTGGTACTCATACGAGAATTACTGACAGAGGTCTGGGTCATGGTCCCAATATAGTAATGGAGATGGTCAATCAATTGAACTTACAGCCGGGGCAACATGTTGTTTTTGATAACCTTTTCACAAATATCCCTCTTCTGAAAGAGTTATCTAAGGTGAAGATAGGTGGAACAGGGACTTTGAGGGAAGACAGAGCCCAGAAGGCTCCACTGATGTCTGAGGCTAACATGATGAAGAAGCCACGTGGCTACATGGAGGAAGTTTTCACAGACGATATATCAGTTATCAAATGGAAAGACAACAATCCTGTCATGGTAGCTTCAAACAAGCACAGGAGCGATCCACTTCAAAAAGCCTCTAGGTCGGACAAGGTAGGACATAAGCAAATCACTGTGATGCCGAATTCTATCAAGATTGATAATAATTTCATGGGAGGTGTTGACCTCTTCGATCAAACCGTTTCTTCGTACAGGGTAACAGTCAGGTCAAAAAAATGGTGGTGGCCTATTTTTGCATGGAGTGTGAATGCACAAACTGTTTGTGCATGGAGGCTGTACACTTCTAAAGAAGATATACCTCTCTTTGAATTTATACGACACGTTGCAATTGGAGTTATGACTAAATATGGAACCCAGAAGAGAAAACCTGTACCAAGAGCACAGCCGAAAGGACCTGCCACATTGACTGTTCGCTACAATGGAGCTCAACATTGGACGGTAAAAGGGAACAAATCTTATTCACGATGCCGTCAATGTAGTACCAGAACAGTATTCATGTATAAATGTGTGATGTACCTTTACATCCTGAATGTATGGAACCTTATCATACACAATTATACAAATTTTACTCATTCACTGGAAAAAGTCATTTATATGATGATAATAATTTTGTTCGTAATTCTTCTGGTATATATTTTTGAAAATTGTTCATATGAAATAAATTGTACCTCTTAGTTATCTTCTTCATAACAATAATATATGTGATAAAGAAAAGTCATTTTGCCAGAGAGAGTTTCTAGTTATATTTTATTTTTTATATTATTTGGAATTAATTATGTTTCTAATCGTTATTTTTAAATTTAATTATAATAAAATTAATTAATAATGGAATATCTATTTAGTATTTTGTGTTTTATTCACACCATGAAACAATAACAAGTCTTATATAATGATATACATTTCCAAATATTAATCCATATTTTTGTAGACGAGTGGCAGGAAATCCTGCCAGTCGAAAAATCATGGTTTTTCAATTATTTTTCGATTTTTTACATTTTGGAATCATTAACAGACTTCTGACAAACATATTCCTACAGAGAATATTTAAAAATATCTGCACAATAATTCTCGTCTTAACAAACTAAATAAAGTATTTTGAAATTTAATTTGTTTATTTTGTTCCTGGATTTGATTGATTAAAAATAATATTAATTTAATCTATATGATAGTAACTTGATTTTGAATTAAAAATATATACTTAAATCCAATCTAATTTATTTAAGATTCTTTATTTTGATTTATTCTTGTTTCAGAAACACAGAAATCCCCGATAAAAACTTCAAACTTCTTAAGCCCACTTTAGTATTCTATAAGTTCGGTTGCGTTTATATTTGTTTCGCATGTTTGGTTAAAGTTGATCGCTTAGTAACGAACAGGCTTTGGCTGATATAAGACATACAATAGAATAGAAACATGGTGAGGACTGCTGAAATTGAATTAATATATAGTATCATCAGAATATAAATGTTCTAATTAAATATAACTCATGGTTGAATTTCAGGTGAAACTACTATTCCTTGCGTTAATGTGGACTGGGTTAGTGAAATCTACCATTTTCAATGTACGCTGCAGTCGCATGTTTGAGTACTGCGGTGATCTTCAGGTGAAAAATTTCACTGCAGATAGTAAAGTGAGTTTTCATTATTCTTTGAAATAAATATTTATTGAAATCTTAATTACACCATTTTAGCCTCAAATTAAAATTAGTCAACTTCAAATTAAAGGAAGTGAATTTCGAATTAAAATAAGTCAACTTCAACTTAAAGAAAGTGAATTTCGAATAAAAATTAGTGAACTTCAAATTAAAATTGGTCAAGTTCATATTAAAAAAAGGTCAGCTTCAAATTAAATAAAGTGTAGTTCAAATTAAAATAAATCAATTTCAAATAAAAATAACTCAAGTATACATATTAAAATTTTCATTCTTATTTTATAAAATATCATAAATTATGAAAGATGAACTCAAGTGAAAGTCAATTCAAACATCTGATAAATCTTTGGAATAATTTGAAAGTTCTACTGTAACCATTATACATGAACTTACTATGAATTGGACGAGTAAATAAATATATGATGAAATAAAACTGCTTTGGCCATTATTCAATACATGTAGAAAATTTCCTATTTGTGAATTAAATTTAGTTATTTCAGAATTGAGAATTTATCAGAATAAAAATACGATATTTTAATTTGAAATTGAACTTTTTTAATTTGAAGTTGATTAATTTTAATTTGAACTTGACTTTTTTTAATTTGAGGCTAAAATGGTGTAGTGCTGCCAAGTTCAATTACAATTTACCTTTTTCTATGGAGATTCAAAACTTAAGAATAGTTTTTATAAAGTATATGCATAAATACCTAAGTGATTGGAGAATAAAAATTATACTTTTTATAAATTTATTTGTTATTTGAAGATATGTGTCATGTAAAACGATGTAAATCGGACTATATACTAACCCTAATAATTTTGACGTGTGTTTTTTAGGCACATACTTTTTAAATTACTTTATATATTTCATGTCATTCCTTTAACTTTACCAGCCCTTTTTTACTTTGTTCATACATTAATGCCAAATATATTTTTTTATCTCAAAGTTTAAAAATATTTACGTACAGTATGGGCCACAAAAATGTTTCCGCTTATTCAAATACTTGTAAATCTTTAGCCAATAGACGAAAAAACTGTATCTTGTCTCTTTTTCTTCGCCTCTTATTGTACTATTAACAGGTAAAAACAATTTTGAACTGATGGACATAGTTTATGAACAGGTAAGCAAAGAGTGAGGGTGATTATTTTTGTCATTGCGCGAAGGTTATTCTTAGAGCTAACTCTGTATTTTTACTTACTATAGAAGGCAGTGAGTAAAAGGAAAAATTCATAATGGTAGACATTTTAATACATTGCGTTTACACTTCTTCCTTAGAAACTATTTTGAAATAGAACAACTTCAGTTACATTTTGATCTTATCGAAGTTTTCATTCTGAATATTCGTTCTTCGCTTGTTCATTGCATGGTTAAGACCCACTTCGCACTTGCATCTTTAACAGCGCGGGGAAAATATTTCTTCTTAAAATGTGTTCACACATGCGTTTTTTTATCGCTGAAGTAGAAATTCAATGTGATTTCTTCATCGGCGATAAAAAAAGACACAAGTGTAAACACATTTTAAGAAGAGCTTTTTTCGCGGTGTTTAAAATGCAAGTGTGAAATGGGCCTTAACCATGCAATCAATGAACAAGTGAAGAACGAATATTCCGAGTGAAAACTTCAATGAGATCAAAATGTCACTGAAGTTGTTCTATTTCCAAATAGTTTCCAAGGAAGAAGCGTAAGCACCCTGTATTATGATGTCTAACATTATATTTTTTTTCCTTTTATTCACTGCCTTCTAGTAAGTAAAATCACAGAGTTAGCTCTAAGAATAACCTTCGCGCAATGACAAAAATAATCACCCTCACTCTTTGCTTACCTGTTCTTAAACAACATCCATCAGTTCAAAATTGTTTTTACCTGTTAATAGGACAATAAGAGGCAAAGAAAAAGAGACCTAGATACAATTTTTTCGTCCATTGTCTAACGATTCACAAGTATTTGAAAAAGCGGAAACGTTTTCGTGGCCCATTCTGTATATGCGTATATCAGCGTAAATGACGTAAATAAAGAAATTAATTGTACTGTAGTGATGTATGGCAATATTGAAATGCAGCTAGCTAACCACTCATTACACTTTCGTCCACGTTTTCATGGAGAAAACACACACACAGCTCTGCTCTCTCAATTGCCAATGTCTTATATACCTATGTATTTATTACTCCTTATAAGTTCCATATTTTCACTTGGAATTTGGTACACATTAGTTTAGTATTTTGTTTGTTAAACTCTTCTCCATCCACAGGTGAATTTTCATAAATTGTCAATTAGTATTTGTAAATTTAACAAAGACTTAATTGATGGGTGGTTCAAATGGTCAGGAGACCGACAATGGAGTGAGTTCAAACATTACAAATTTTTTTTTCTTAGGCAAAATCCCCATTAATAAAAACAGATTTATTTCTAGGCTTTAAGAATATTCATATAACTATTCCTTTTATAAAATATAAACAATCTGGAAAATAATGTTTAAGTACAAAAATCTAGGCACAAGTTTAAATTTTAACAAGCTAGGATCATTCAGGTCGCAATAAGACAGGACAATCTGAAGACAAAATCGATTTTTTTTTCTACAAACTTAAACTTGTGCCTTCCTTTTTGTACGTAAACACATTTCTCCGAATTGTCAATATTTTATATAAGGAATAGTTATACGAATATTCTTAATATCTAGAAATAAATCTGTATATATTAATGAGGATTTTGTCTAATAAAGATATTTTTAATGTTTGAACTTGCTTAATATTGACCGTTTTTTGACCATTTAAACCCATCAAAAAAGTCGTTGTTATATTAAAAAAAAAAAAACTTTATGAAAATTTAACCGTGAATGAAAAAGGGATCAACAAACGAAATATACTGGAAAGAAAACTGTACCTTCAATAGTTGTTGAAATAAATGAATTTAAAGTTGGGTTCACTTTTTTGTGGGTCACCCATTATACTAACAACTAGTAAAAATACCGTACCGTACGTAGGTTTATGAATAAGACAAGTGACAGTCGAATCCTTGCACCAACCACCCGAATGGCCATTAATGTACTATCAGAGAAAAGTGTATCCGTCAGCTGTAGTATGCTATTTTAGTATTTTTGACCTTTCTTATTTTTTGCATATGGCATTTCAAAGCGTATTCCTCCGCGTTCAAAAATCCCCCATTAAGGAGGAGCCTATCGCTGGGGTAAAATGTTGGGGTAATTGGGTGAAATGGGGGATAATATGTGTGTATCTAGAGGAGGGACAGGGGGGGGTGATTTATACTGATTTTTGACAAGTGATTAGATATTATTTTTGTATTATTTAAATTAAAGTATAAACATATAGTTTCATTTGTATCATCCATGTAATGTTCATTTTGTAATGAATACATGTAATTTTTATAATTTGAAATGAATAATTATAATTTTGAAATTTTCTATTCAATAAACTTTGGTATATATTTCATACAATTTACTCTTGTATGTTTTTATGCAATTTACTTTCGACCAATTTTCGTTTTAATATTGAAACTAATAACTATTCGAATTTGAAGTAAAAGTAGATTTTTAGCTTTAGCTTTGTTAAATGTCATTAATTCCAAAAATATTATTTATGACAGCCATTCACACAAGAACATTAAAATTAATCCTCCTCAGATATGATTTTAAATAGCTTCACTTCTTTTACACCTTCAAATTATTTGTTCTCCTATAGGCTATATTATTAAAACTATAATACACGTTTTCAACTTTGTAGTAAATGTCTGTAGTTTTACTTTTAGTTTTGTCAAATCTTATTCCACGAATATTTTATATTATAATAATTCACACAAGAGCATTTAATCGTCTAAAGATATGATTTTTAATAGCTTCGCATTGTTTCACATTTAAATAATTTGCTGGACAGACTATAACCTGTCTTGGTTATAATCCGAAAATTTTCTGCATTCAGAATTTCAATAAATTAATAGTGATGAGTGACTAATTTAGTCGATAAGACAAGTTTCTCTTCTTTTTCGAAGTCCTTTGTGTGTATAATCGTTTTTAATTCATTCAATATATTGGCCAAAATGTGGAAGTTATTAAAATTTGTGTTTTTAAAATGATGATAATTTATTATCCTACGTCTCAATTTAATGACAACAATCATTAAGTTGCTCACAAGCGTTTTTCTCTATTTTAAGCAACTTATAAATAAGTAATTTCCTATACGGCTATGCCGATACTTTCTATCTTTTATTGAAGTTATTTAATTGAAAAATTATTTCAGGCTAATGAGTAAAAGAAAGTTATAACTAAGTTGTAGCTTAATCTATTTAGTTTAGATTTTAAATGCAGTAATTTGATGGATTTTATATCATCTAGTGAACCTTCTTTACAGTTTAAAATTTTTATATATTAAATGCATGCACTACCAATTAACAAGCAGTGATATCGTGAACTAAAAATAACTGAACTGATCCTTATTTTTCTTCTCAATAAATGCCACATCGCCAACGTTGACAAAAAAATAAGTTACAAAGTTCTATGAGATGAACAAAAGGAAAGTTTCTCCAAGAACAGAACTAATGTAGCCACCTACTGCAGTTTTGAAGCTTAATTTGTGACATCAGAGTGGAATTGGGATTCATGACAACTGTCAACTAAGGCTTTAACTTGAAGTTCTATCTCTATCATACAATATTAATATTATACTTTCAAAATAAGATAAATAAAGGATAAACAGAAAACAGATAATCATTTTATATTTATAAAAATAGTGTTTTACAAAAGTTAAAAATAACAATTTAATTAAGTAAATTTAAAAACTACTACACGAATAAATAAACTTGCAGGTTATTTCTAAAGTGAAACTACCCGATACAATTCTTACTAAAATAAAGGATTTCTGATTAGTACTAGTTTACTTTAAGTATCGATCTTAGAACAATTTTTATAAGCATATAGGGTTCTATAAATAACATGAACCTAAAATATACAATTAATTCTATAATTACCTACGATTAAGTTTTTTCAAACGCATAGCAATAAATAAAACTACACAAATTAGTTCGGTATTTTATGCACTTTTTCACGGAGAAATGTCGTTGAAAATCAAGAAGTAATAAGCTTGAATAAATGGATATCACAGACGTAACTTAGATGAGTTAAGAAATTTGAATACCTAAATTTAATGGCGACTAAAATGATAGATGTGTCTGGAATCGTAAAGTTTGTTAGGATGCTAAGTCTATTTATGAATGATTGCGGAATAAGCATGTCGGGGAATGAGTCTGGACTTCCCGGGAGTGATGAGAACTTGACTGCTTAGTACTGCACTAGCGAGAAGATCACTAGCGAGAAGATCACTAGCGAGAAGATCACTAGTGAGAAGATCACTAGCGAGAAGATCACTAGCGAGAAGATCACTAGCGAGAAGATCACTGGCGAGAAGATCACTGGCGAGAAGATCACTGGCGAGAAGATCACTGGCGAGAAGATCACTGTGGAGAAGGACACTGTGGAGAAGGACACTGTGGAGAAGGACACTGTGGAGAAGAAAACTGTGGAGAAGGACACTGTGGAGAAGGACACTGTGGAGAAGGACACTGTGGAGAAGAAACTGTGGAGAAGGACACTGCAGACGAGCACTGGTGAATCTGAAATAATTACAAACGGAATAATTTAAATACTCTTCCGATATTTATTTTTAAAGAACGTTACAAGCAACTATTAAACTCAAGAAAACTGATAAATTAGAATTAATTTTTAATTCCATGCTATAATAAAATAATTTGATGATTACAAATAAATGATTGTATTAAATGAGATTACTGTTCCACAAGAAATGAATGCATCCAAAGATTTGATAAAAAAAAAGTTGAAGTAAACATTTGCTTCACACCTAAAGTTAGTCTGTATCGTGCGATCTGATGCCTAAAAATTCTAGTCAAGAGTTTCAAAACTACCAAAATAGAAGACAAGAGGGGTTGTAAATTCTGAACAACGTGAATGCGAAGCAAATTTGGTATGTTGAAAATGATCCACCTCTGAGGTCAAAATATAAAAAGAATGAAAACTCGATTCATGAAACAAATAAAAGGAAAGTAGATCACAGATATATTTAACTATATCAAGTGAACAGGTGTTTCCAATATTAGCATAGAACTAATTAAAGAAAGAGAGTAACAACTTCCACAGATATTGTTATGTTGCGTATTATGATGATGAATGCCGCGCGAGAGGTTGAACCGTGAACGATAGAAAGAAGAGAATAATTAATAACTACTGAAGAAAATGGTGTAACATAACTATATTTTATGAATTTGGAAGGTATCAGCTCAACAGAAAATTTAATTAAAAAATACAAATAGGATTAAATGAATGTTTTAGAATTTGAACAACATGGTAATTCAGATGGGTAAGCAAGTGATGTCAACATATTTATACCATTCACTGGAGACTAATTGATAGAAAAGTTGTTTCTAATCCATACAATACTTCATAATAAAACAAGAGTATCTTATTATTTGCTGTATCGTTAAACAAAGATAAATAACTTTATTTTTATGAAATTTTATCATAAGCTAATAAAGTAAAACACTTACCAGGTGGACGGGTCATCATCAATATTTCGTGTAGAATCCCCGAGCATTGGAGACCTCTTGGATGCGACGAGGCGCTTCAGCACATCTTGATTTTGGCAAAAGTTCTCCTATACCATTAAACAATGGCGATCGAGAGCAGCAGCAGTTCGTTCTCTCTGATTGACCCACTCATTCATCATATAACCCCGTAGATTTTCTATAGGGTTAAGGTCAAGCGAACGAGCAGGCCAATACAGACGAACGAACTCTGGATGCTCTCGGAACCACTCATCCACAATTCTACTTTTGTGTATAGGACTATTGTCCTGTACCAAAAGAATTGGTTCTGGATGAGGTATCGCCATTGCTCTAACGGTAGGTAAGAGAACTTCCTCCAAAATTTCGACGTACTGGCTACATATGAAAAAATTAATGTTATTTTTCCCTTTATTTAAATGTTTCATGATAATAATGATGTTATAACTCACTTTATAGAAATGTTTCATGATAGTATTCTGAGAGAACTGTTTCTACTACCTGTGAATCTGCCGTCAATTTTAGTCAGTTCACCGACGCCTTGAGACCACATCCACCCAAAAAAGTGCGAAGAAATGCGACCTGAGTGGTGGGTGAGATTGTGGTTCTGCACCGCATATCTCGTATTGTTCGGCCTCCAGCAGTGAAGCCTCCCACTCACGTCACTTCGGAACGATTTTTCGTCCACAAAAATTACGTTCTTCCAATAATTCTCATATGTGTGGTTTCTGTATAAAAAATGATTTAACATTTACAAAAGTTATATCAAGATATTGCCTCTATAATATATGGTGTCTTCAGTGACAAAATACAAGAAGTAAATAGATCTAATTTCGTAAATGATCAACATATGTCATATCTTACTGGTGCTCTGTGCAGAACTGTAAACTCCCCCTGACATTCGACACCGATAGCTGCTCCTTCCTAGCGGGAGTACGGTGGTGTCGTCCGCCTTCATGGAGCCTATTTCGTACAGTTCTTGCACACACGCCGTTCAAATCTGCGTATATTTTTAACAAAAGAAAATTATGTGGAGGTGATTGTTCTGTAGTATTTTGATTATTGATGCACTCTAGTCAACTATTTGACGTATAAAAATTTGTTTCTTTACCTACTAACAATTTATAAAGTATTCATTTTAATTGGAAAATCTTTTCTATTCAAAATTTCAAGATTTATATTAAGAGCGTCGCATTACTAACACTCATTTAAGCTGAAGTTCTCGGAAAGTGAGTGAGGCATATTATTCGTCAATCAGAAATTTGCCAAAGCAGATTTATACATGACCTAAGTCAAAACCCACTCTATCGCCATCAAATTCCCCTATTCAATTACATCAAATTGATATTATTCCAATAGGTAAACAATATGCTATAATTATAAAAGTTTGGAAACATTTGTTAATTCTCACCTGAATATAATTTCAAGGGACAAGGATATGAAGTGATCACTTCCAAAGCAAATAATTGAGTACTCTTAAACATAGCAAATGTTATCAACTACTAAATAAGTTAAATTTTTATTTAATTTGTTTGTATACTTTAAAAAAATCAAATACATAAATATAATAAACTACTAATTATGGAGGTACTGAAATGATCGCACTCTATCTTTTATATTTTCATGAAATTAGTACATACCAAGAATACGGGAGATTTGAGCAGCAGTTAATTTGCTGTCTTCCGCACTTGTTTGAAGGATGAGAGCGTCCTGGTCTGGAGTAGTCTTACATGGACCACCGGTTCTTGGTCGAGAACACAAGTTTCCTTCTCCTTGGTATCTGCGGTAGAGATGAGAATTTTTTTATAAATACCCAAGTGAGCTAAAAAGACAATTTCGGTACTATAGAGCTCCAAACTGAAAAGTATGTAAATAAATAATATTTTGAATAATATTGCACAAACCGTTTGATCCACAGGCCTACAGTAGATCTTGCACAACCCAGCACTTCTGCAATTTCTTTAAAGAACCCTATTATTTGGCTTCTTCTGGCAATATTAATTTTTTCTCTTATGGTGTTTGTTTGGCCTTTAGAATTCATATTTAGAGATGATAAACCTGCAAAATACTATTTTTTTAAGTTAGCCTGGGACCTATAGGTTATCAAGATTATATTAATATGAAAATTGGTAGATATTTTATATTGTAGTCTTACGTAGGGGGTGTAACATATGGTTCGAAACCAAAGGCCATATCGCTGACGACAAAAGGAAATGAAATACAAGGGACTGGAAGAACCAGTCAGAAAAGATATTGTCTCCATGAGTAAAGTGACCTACCATCGTCGGTGGCATTGCTCATGAATGCAGAAAAGTTATTCCGTGAATACATTCACTTACCAAGGAATGTGTCGAAAAAGGACACAATCATTGGTGGCTGCATTAACGGATGGAAGAGGAAAATGAAGAGGTTATAGTAAATGAAGCCTACTTACGGCTACGAGTCTACCTACCATAAAAATACAAGACCTCGTAGTTAAAGTGCATAATACTAGTGTTTTTCTCTAAAACTGCAAGTAGCGTTAAAAATAAGATAAACATGATAAAATAGGAAAAAGTCCATAATCCAAATTCAAGCAGTTCGGAGCCCAAGGGATGCCACATGAATGCAGAATTGTTCCATTTACCACAAACAGTTTCAGGATAGAGACCCTAGCGGCTTAATTTTAATAAAATTTCAAACTTCAGTATATTACAGATGTTGCTTCTAGAATATCTGGCCTCATGGGAAACTTAAAATTATTCCAAGAACCAACATTAATCTTGTTCAATTTTTGAAAAAGAAATAAAAAATGAAAAACATGCCTAGTAAATACGAAGAAATGTGTATGCTCTTCCATTCAAATCTAAAGGCAAGTAAATCGGTGACATACAGGTGAAGTTATAGGGTAAAGCATGTAAATTGCGGCACACTAACTAACCGCGGCCTCTAACAACAGAAACATCATAGCTTCAAAACACTCGTTAAAAAATTGAATTAATAAATTATAGCATGCACTGCGCTTCTTTTGGTAGCTATGCAACATTTTTATGTAATTTCAGTTCGGAATGTTTTAGAGACTCATGAGAGGGCCGCAATTAAAAATTAATTAAAGGGCCGCAATTTACCTGCGTGACCCTAGGTGAAATCATAAAAGCAGAAATCATTAATTTTTTGGCAAGAATCCGTCACAGCTTTTAGCAAAACGCGATAGCTATTTTCACCTCTATAAAATATTTAGAGTACTTATCAAAGAGACTAAAATTTTCGTTATTTTTACCTCTATAAAACATTTAGTCTCTTCGACAAGTACTTACTCTCTCTTACTCTAAATATTTTATAGAGGTGAAGATAGCAATTGCGTTTTGCTAAAAGCTGTGACGAAGTCTTGCACAAAATGAATGATTTCTGATTCACCTAGTATAACTTCACCCGTATGTCACAGATTTACCTCTATAAAATACTAAATGTTTTATAGAGGTGATGGTAACGCAAAATTTCAGTCTCTCTAATTAAAACTCTAAATATTTTATAGAGGTGAAGATAGACGAAAAATTTCAATTCATTGATAAGAACTCTAAATATTTTATAGAGGTCATCTTCAACTCAATAAAATATTTAAAGTATCCTTATCAAAGAGACTAAAATTGTGCAATATCGTCACCTCTAAAATATTCAAGAGTTCATAGCAATTAATGAGACTTATATTATAAATTTAAATACGTAACGTAATTTCAAAGATGTAGCTACAAAAGAGTAGCATTCAGTTATATTTCACAGCGTTAGAAATACTTCGTTTAAAAATTGAGACCATAGCTAAAAATAGATGGTTTATATAAACACAACAAGAAAAATATAAATTAAAAACTTTCGATAATCAACGTAAATATTTAATAAGCTTTGAAAAAGTAGAGTACTAAGGTAAAAAGATTGAAAATTATTTATCAAAAAAATTCAAAACTATTCTGCTAAGTTAATATCTAAAAGATTCATTCTTGCAAAGACAATTTTTAAATAGAGGAGTACATTATTTAATCACCTTCCATCATTACAGCTAGAGACAAAATGTCCCGCCGCTTGTCAACAAGAACAGAGTTTACTTATTTGCGGGGGTAAATTATGAATTAGGGAGGAGCGTACCATAAACCGCATTACAGCTGGAACTAGTTTATTCATACGCGTCTAAATCATCTGACGGATACACTTTTCTCTGATAGTACACTCGCTATATGATTTAACGAATTTTTTATACAGCCTACACGACCGAAAACATACTAATAAATTATTTAAATGTGTTGTCAAACTTTAATATAAGGTTGCGTTCGTCGAAATAAACATTTTATATTCTATTAAGTTATGGTCTAAAATTCTTAGTTAAAGAGTCCAAGGTTAGGAAAGTATCTGTACCATTTATTATTATTAGTTAACATTATTTTTTTAATGTTGCTATAAGAAACAACAATCCATTTTAACAGTAATTATTATGAGCACATGAAAGAATCTTAAATTAGGTTACATGTTCACATAACGTGTTCAAACTGCCGCCCATTTGTTGCGATGCAAGAGTTCAAACGTTTGTCCCGCAAAGATTCTTGTAACTCCTGCTTCGCAACAAATGGGCGGCAGTTTGAACACATTTTGTAAACATGGAACCTATTTTAAGATTGTTTCTTGTGCTCAAAATAATTACTGTTAAAAATAGTTCGTTTCCTATCGTAACATTAAAAAAAATATGATAACTAATAATAATAAATGGTACAGAATCTTTCGTATCCTTGTAACTGTTTAACTAAGCAATTAAGACCATAGCTTCATAGAATAAAAAGTGTTTATTTCGACGAACGCTACCTTATGTTAATGTTTGGCAAAAAAAAATATCGGACACCCTGTATAGACTAAACTAAATAGGTAGTAAACAGCTGTAAATTCAGAATAACAAATACATTTATACCATAGTAAACAGAATAGTATAGTACCCCAGTTACATGTATTATTCAAATTTATTCTGGGTAGGCTGTGACGTCATGTATGTAAACAAGAGGTCACGTCATAGTAAACAGAATTGCTGTGGGTCACGTGGAATAGAGAATTAAGATGGCTGCCAACGCGACCGATCTGACTAATGATCTAATTATCTTGAATAAATCGTCTTCTTCAAGACTAAAAATTTGTTACTATTTTGAGTGTAAAAAGACCAGTAGCAAATTCATCAACAGTCATTTTTTAATTTTCGTCCGTATGACTATAAAGATTGGATAATAGCATGCGGTAATGTGGAATTAAAAAAAATATCACCGAAAACGTTATTTAACAAAAGTTGGGTGTGTTGCAGCCATCTTTTGTGTTTGTACTGTACGTACAAACGTACGCACCATTGTTGACATGTGACGTCACAGCCTACCGGGACACGCGTAATATCCCCCCTATAGCTCTGGGATACTATATATTCTCTGTACTGTGTTTATACCTTTGCTCAGTTACTCTGCAGTGGAGGATGTTTGAACAGCGACTGTGATGCTTTCTGCTACTCGAAAGAATTCAAGAACTGCTTTCTTTACAAACTCGGTAAGTAACTGAATCATTCTACTTTTGCAGCTCAAAGAAATACAGTGAATATATTTATTAACATATTCTGTATTTTATCAAATAAAAAATCACTCTGACATTGCTAATTTCTTAACTCAGAGCTTTCTAATTCTCTATTGTTTTCAAATTTGAAATATAAAAAATAGTAAAGTTTCTATTTGAAAATGTGATATTAGAAAATTTAGAAAAATCAACATATTCAATTTTCTTTTTCTGTTTGTATCTCTATTTTTAAATCATTTTATCTGAATATTTCTACTCCCAATCAGAGAGGATTGACCTGGACACAGGCCTTGTAGTGCAGGGAAACACCAAACTGTACAGAACACATTCCGTCAATATGAACTACGCTGACTCAGTGGCGTACTGTGAAAACATCAATGGCTACGTTGCAGCTCCATATGTGAGTACTTAACGGTCATTATAGTTATAGGGGAATAGATTTGAAAAGTAAATGGTATGATGGATATCATGTCATGAAGTTAATGATTTCTTTATGTTCATTTAATTTATCTTCAATAATATTAAAGAGGAATCATATTATTGATATTATTCAAATACTAAACGGTACCTGAATACTTTTCAATTATTAATTATAGAATGATATATTTATAATATTTTTCCAGCAATAAGTTGTATCATTTTTACTTTTATGATTAAATATGATAAATAAATATATTTAATATGACTGTTAAGGAATTTAGTTTCATAAATGATTCTTAATCGATGTTTGATTGTTTAAATCGAATAACATTTTGAAATTAGTGTAATAATCTTCCCATTAAAGTCATGTATCATGGATGTATGCAGATCGAAAGAGAGTGATCATGTTCCACAAAGGAGGTGAGACTAAATCAATAATCCCTTGGAAGGTCGCAATAAATCTTTCAACTGTTTACATAATTGTTTAACAAATAAAATGAGACTGGTTAAACTTTTGATAGTCATGACGAGGCCGTAAAATTAATGTACGGGCCAATAAACTGATCAAGAACCTGGAAGAGAAAATGAGTCGAAGCTCGCGTCGATCTCACCAACACTAACTGGCTGCAAAAGCTGGTATAAGCAAGACTTTAATATATCGAGTTCTGAAAGAGGTTCTGAAAACGAAAAAGAAAAATGTTGAAATGTCATGTGCTGACTTACAATCATGAGAGAATGAGAGCTGAATGAATTCGTCACATCTTGAATGAGATAGCTAAGGGTGCTGCCTAAGGTGGTGCTCACAGATGAGAAGAAATTTGACTATCAGCAAGTTGTGAACTGTCAAAATCATCGCTTATGGAGCTCTATAAGTTTGAACTTTTGTGACAGCAACTAGAGCATCTCCTTAATTTTGTGTTCTGTGGGGTTAAATTGAACTTATCTTTTTCCTTTTGGAATAGTCGTTGAATAATTAGCTAAAGAACACTTCCCGATTTCACTATTGAGTCTTCTACAGACTCAGCACCAACACATGACTCCAAATTGACCTAAATTTGGAATCAATGGAGCATTCTATCCTTCATAAGCAAAGATGTCCGGCAAGCAAAGAGTCCAAATCATAATCCATTGTATTTTGTACCTGGTCAATTAAGTTGGAAATGGTCTCAGCAATGGTCACACTTTTCTCGAGTCACTGAAAACAAAAGTGCAAGTGGAATGGGAATAAATTCCACAAAACAGACATGTGTCGTCACTTCTAATGTATATGTTTCTAGACTGAACGTTTAGTTCGTTACTAGGGTGTTTATATCGAATTAATGGAACACTATAATTTGCTTATTATTTTCCTTTAGATTGCAATCTTTGAAATCAAAATTGACCAAATGAATTATAAATATAAATAAAGATTATAACAACCTAAACTCAAAATTTTCTTCGATATTAATCAAAAGTCCCTTTCAACTCAATTGAATATATACAGATGAACAAAATCGAATCAGAAATTTGAAGAGTAAATCAACTTTTCTTTGTTTCGTTTATAAGATGTGATTATAATTGACTAAAAGACATTGTTGAAAGTGATTAACGCACTTACGCAATTCATCAATTATCTTGAATTACTAAAGTCAATTAAGATATTTGATATAACCTTAATCATCTTGTAACTCTTCTATGTGACAGTACGAAGACGAATTCCAAGCCGCCGCTGACTTATCTCCTTCGAGTTATTACTACTTTGGTCTCAAACGTCCTGCTGATGATCACTCTAATATAGTGTGGAAATTCGACGGCCATTGTAAAGGTGAGACGTATTGTTAAGATGTTATTTCAGTTTCAATTACTTACACGATGATTTTTAATATACATACTGAAACCGATAGGCATTTCAATATGCCTGCCGCCAATAGTATGAGCATAATAAATTCAAATTATTTTTAGAGTCATATATATTCTAGTAGTTTTTGCGTTGATTTTACAATATTCGTATCAATCTATTAGAGGAAATAAGTTTATCAGATCTTAAAATATGTAAACAGTTTATAAACAGTGTCACATGATTTCCCAATTGGTGAATTCAAGCGTTTATAAAAAAATCTTCATAATCACCCTAGTTAAAGAATGCCATATTGGAAAGTATATTCTCTGGTCATTTGATTCCTAATCACTAAGGCTCGGACATTGGAGCATTTATAAGTTAAATGCCACTAGCGCTCATAATGCTCCAAACGCTATAAGCGTCCCAAAATGCTCAAAACGCCCCAAAATGCTTCATATGTACTCTGGTTGACTTCTATTGCGCACCAAGATTGAGTAATGTCAAATAACTGTATCATTCTTACCGGGTGGACAACTGCACTTTTAAGTGTATTAAATGGTTTATGATCGAACTAATTTCACATAGCTATCTGCCAGTGATTAATGAGACTGTTTATTTATGTAGCCTTTTTAATTTATACATTCCTTTCCCCATCCTTCATATTACCAATAATTAGTTCGTATAAATAAACTTAAACTAAAAATAGATTAAAATGCGAATTTGATATTGATAGAGAAATAGCTTCAGTGAAATACCAGGGTATGTGTTTGTGTGCTATTGCCTAGGTACAGTCAAAGAAATTGTATCCATATTTATTTTTTGATAGTTAACTAATTTCTAATGTTGAAGAGAAATCATATTACAGATAAAGCTCGTACAGCGGACGATCTTTTATCGTGCAAAAAATATCCGTTCTATAAGGGCCATGTAGTTCTTACAATGACAACTTTAAATTATATGGTTTAACAAATATATTCTATGTCTACCATTAATCTAGTCATGCATTGATTTAATTTGATTACATTCACTTAATGAGTTAATGTATTGTTGTTCAGTTTTTTTAATAATTTAATTTTGTTACCCTTTTCCTATACATTTTCTTTGATTAGAAAAGTTCTATAAAAATTAAAAAGAGGTGTAACTATTCTAATATTAACCCTAGATTTTCACGTAATTCATATCTATGTAGCTGCTAATATCTTTGTTTTTTTTTACATACCTTATTTTTTCGTACATTTGTTTGAGTAAGTAAATGCTGGGTTGAATGTTTTGCAATGCGTAGTGAAGAAAACAGACTGAAATCTTTCACGAATTGACTCCCTAAGATGTTTCCCGCTATGCTAGTGCCCCTGTTACTTCCAAAGAAGTAGAGATTATTCTTTTTATTGAAATATTTGGTCAGATAGACGATGAAGTGTCAAAAAAAAATGTTAAGGAAGTAATGGTTTTATCTTGTTAATAAACTTCAACAACATGTGATGCTAAAATTTTCTGTAACATTATAGACTCAATATAGATTCCAATTATTATATGTACTGTATACGTTCATTTTGGTTTCAACATCTATTGTTCTTTTTCTTATGTTTTTTCAAGTATTGCACAATACTTTTTGAGCCTTACATATTTACATAATGATTTTTCAAAATGAATTATTTATGGATAAAAATTATAGATAATTCTTGTGCATATTTTATCCATAAACTCTTTAAAACAAAACCTCGTTAAAATTCTTTCTTTGATAAGTAACACGCTTTTTCTTTCGGTGCATGAAACTCTCCAAAAACTGCCTCAAATGCACCAATAACTGTCCCCAAATGCACTGATAAGTGCTTCAAATGCTCCGATAAATGCTCAAAATACCCCGATAAGTGCCCCAAATGCTCTTTTCTATCGCTCCTACTGCACATTTATAGCGCTACAAGTGCTAGTTTTGACCGCTACTACTGCTCTTTTTTAAGTGCCCCAATGTCCTAGTTCTACTAATCACCAATCATTATCATTTAAATTATGTTGTATAAAAAGAAATTTCATAAAAAACCTTCTGAATACTTAAGTTAATTCATTAACACGATATTATGAGTTCCTAACACGAGATGTTACACCGGTTTTTTTAGTGATTTTTTAGAAGATAACGACCTAATATTTATCAAAATTAAACAGGATGACTATAAACGTGAATCGAAGTGCAAAAAACTGTACAATATAGCAGCTAAAGAATTAAAAGATATTGCGGTTTTAGATCTTTCTTATAATATATTAATGTCTTGAATAGTAATAAAAATTACTGTGCATAAAAGAAGATGAGCCATCGAATAATATTCTTGGTTGCGTAACAACCTTATGATCAAAATCACGCAAGTGGGCATTTTTTCCGCCTAGCCTACATCTGTAACAAAGTAAATTCTTCCATGCAGAGTTTCTTTTTATTATTTGAGTATAATGAATAATACATTATATATGTTGTGATTATTATCATTTTGAATGGGAGGGGGGCGTCATTGGTACATGAAGAGCGATATTAGAAATATTTAATATATCTTTTTATATTCCATTAATATATTGTAATTATCGTTTTCACGGTATGTTAACTAAACTGCGTCCATCGCTTTATTGCAGATCACTATTTTGTGAATTATTTTAATAATATTGATCGTACAGTAGTGAAACTTTGGTCACTGTAAGATTGCTTCTATGTTAGTATCTTGCTGAAATATTTTTTGAATCCATGAGAAAATTGGAAAGTTATGAACGTTTATGTATTTTGAAGGCATTTTAACTGTCCATCGCTTTATTGCAGCTCTGTGAAAAGGCCATAAAATGGGCGATTAACTTCTACCGAGAAGGTGAAAATTGTAGCAGGTCCTGCAGAAGGGAGGACTCTTCTATTTTTAGCTTTATAACTTGGAAGGGTTAAGAGAACAATAGTTTCTTTTGTGGAAAATCCCGACACAATCCCAAGTAGAGATGAGGGTACGAGAAAAAGGATTTCCCCTCGAAATATGCGAAAAATACGCTGGCAGGTCATAAGGCAGTTAAATGACACTAGTGCCTCCATTTTTGACAAGGCTGTTATTGGTTTTACGTCAAAACAGTACTGATGTAATGTCTCAAATGAAACGATCAGAAATGCTCAATGGGGCTTAAGACCAGAGAACAAGGCAATCAAGTCATGAGAGTCTCTCACTTGATGCCCAGAGATATGAGGAAAGAAGTTGTAACCCTTCAAGCATGAAATTGTGCGAAGTAATCCAAGAAAATCATCTTTTTCCAACGAGATAATTGCAAACTATTAGACCAAGGGAACAAGTACTCAACAAAAGAGGCAATGTAGGATTAGATTGTTAGGTTTACACCCTCTGGGACTCGGAAAGGGCAATTTACGTTTCACCAATGATGCCCGCTTAAAACATACAGCCACAGCCTCCTTGTTGACGACGAAACCAGTGTGGATAAACAGCTCCAGTAGGATCTAAACTTTAGCCCATCCATCCAGACAATCAAGGGTGGCTCTTTCCTCATCTGTTAAAAGAACAAGTAGGAAGTTTGTTTTCATGTAATTCTGTGTACATCTAATGCCTTTTTCCTTTTGGGTCTTGTCCAAAGGAGGCCTGGAAATGGGCTCCACGTTCCTTGTCGTCTCATTTAAGACACTGTTTGGACGAATAACCAATGACAACCTTGTCGAAAATGGAGGCACTAGTGTTATTTGGCTGCCTTATAGCATGCCTGGGTAGTTTTCGCATATTTCGAGGGGAAAAAGCTCCTCCTCGTACCCTCTCTCTCCTTGGGTTAGTGACGGGATCTTCCACAAAAGAAACTTTGTTTCTCTTATCCCTCACAAATTCATTAGCTAAATATAGAAGAGTCATCCCTTCTGCAGGACCTGCTACAATTTCTACCCTCTCGGTAGAAGTTAATCGCCCATTTTTTGGCCTTTTCACAGAGTTGCAATAAAGCGATGGACTGTCAAAATGCCTTCAAAATACATAATCATTCATAACTTTCCAATTTTCTCATGGATTCAAAAAATATTTCAACAAGATACTAACATAGAAGCAATCTTCCAGTGACCAAAGTTTCACTACTGTACGATCAATATTATTAAAATAATTCACTAAATAGTGATCTGCAATAAAGCGATTGACGCAGTTTATAGTCATATAAAGAAGTCGATTTAATCATGAGACTCAATTATTATTTTTGACCTGTGTACTCTGAGGTCCACACTGTGCATCGTTTGCATAACATTAGGGTTAAGAACCACTACATCGTTGAACCGAAAAATATTGGTACGAGCATACAAATATTAATTTATATTTCTTTCATAAAAACGGTCGGTCAGTAAAGAAAATTAAATCAGATT
>CANNZV010004425.1:0-41242 GCA_947561585.1 Caprella mutica | reverse complement strand
CATGGCTGCGGGTAATTATCATGGATACCAATTAAAAGAACGAGTTGAATTTTTTTATATAAAAAAATGTAGAGCTGTCCGATAACTCGTAACTTACCCTATAAATTATAAAATGCACCACATAGTCCTAACCTAAAAATCAACTTGTGTACTAGAGAAATGACCACAGATATTTTAGTGTAATCACATATATTTTAGTGCCATTAGGGAGACGCGGGAGAATTTCTTTAGTTTTTATCTACAGAGAAGGTACACTTAGGCCCCTTTCAAACGGACGTTTTTCTCTTGCCACATCAATGAAAATATGCTTAATGCATGAAAAACCCTATGACTGAATAAACGTATATGTTTTGTAGGTATGTCAACTTATATTGGGTGGTTTTTCATGCTGCAATTTTGTTGAAAATACGGCCCATGTGAAATAAGCCCTTGTAGCTAGTAGTAGCTGGAGTTAGGTAAGTTGCACTTATCGGACAGTTTCAAATTGTGAAACATATTACAAAATATGATTAAAATAATGAGTAAAATAATCCTGATCATATATAATTTTTTTAATGATTTGAAGATCTAGAGCCGTCAGATAAGTCGTACGTTGTACCAGTCATTATATCCTGTACTGTATCCTGATCCTGCTTTATACCAGGATACAGTGACAATAGTCATTATATTCTGCGTTATAAAGTTCAGTTTCATCTTTCAACACTCTCCATTTTATATATATTCTGTTTTAGTAGAATGGAAGAGTATGGAATAGAATCACTTGGAACTATTGCCAAGGACGTGTTGATGTCTTAGAACTATTGCCAAAAACGTGTTAAACATCTTGGAACTATTGCCGAAGACGTGTTAATGTCTTGGAACTATTGTCAAGGACGTGTTAATGTCTTCGAACTGTTGCCAAAGACGTGTTATCTTCTTGGAACTATTGTCAATGACGTATAACATCTTGGAACTATTGCCATGGACGTGTTAACATCTTGGAACTATTGTGAAAGACGTGTTAAGGACTTTGGAACTTTTGTCAATGACGTATAACATCTTGGAACTATTGTCTAGGACGTGTTAACATCTTGACACTATTGCTAAGTACTTGTTAACTTCTTGGAACTATTATCAAGGACGTGTTGATGTCTTGGAACTATTGTCAAGGACGTGTTTATGTCTTGGAATGATTGCCAAAGACGTGTTTACACGTCATACAAATATTTTATTGTAGCATATGTAAAACGATGTGGCATGCACTTGGATCTTTACAGAATTGTTATGGCTATACTGTGGGACCCTTTGAACGTCATATCTTTTTGGGTCGCGTTAAGATAGAGACAAAATTGATGAAGCACCAGATAAAATTTGTTATTCTGATTCGAAGAGCTATCAATTTTTGGTTTGGCTACTGGCACATGAAGTCAGCTTCATGAAATGACATTGAACGGGTTAACCAATAACAATAATTGATGCACGGATACTGTAAATGTAAAACATGCCTGGACATTCATGGTCATTAATTTCAACATTTACGAAGTTAATCTTCAATCACATTTCTACTTCTATATTTGAAGCTATTCCATTTTACTGTGTAATCATAAATTCAGATTTTCTCTAGATACGGTGAGTGTACATATTTCTTTATACACCCTGTATTCGTGGAATATCAATTGTACATCAAAATATCTTAAAGGTCCCCTCCAAGCAAATATTTCTATTGCTTTATTCGACGAGGCTAATGTTTCTTATCATTTTGCTGCAAACCGCATTGAATTTGGTAGCATATTTTTAATTTTATATGTTTTTAAAGATTTTTATAATCAAAACTCTACAAAACCTATTTTACTTCCGACTTACTAATTTAAGAAATTTCAGCCTGCAGAAAAAGAATGTACACCATTTGTTTTGATTGTCAACTAAGTATTAGGTTTAATAAATACATTTAATATTCGTGTAAAGGTATAAAATTGAATGAACTTATAAAAGAAACGTTTATATACTTTAGGAAACAATTAATATCTAAAATAATTTGAATAAAGGCCGAAAACGCATGGTTTGTTTATAAAATTCAAATTTGTAATCAAAACAAAGTGTACAATCTTCTTCTTGAGTATCAGATTAGTGATTCGCTCAATTGTTGCTCACAAAGTATTAAAAAACTTTAAAAACAAATTATATAATATATACTGAACCGAATTGTAAGCAGTTTGCAGAATAATGATCGTAGACCTTAGTTCTATAATATTATGTTATAAACTCATTTTTTTCCCCGGAGCCTGGAGAGGACCTTTAATATTCTTCAGGCATCATTATACTATCAAATATAGCACCAATAGTTCAAAAAAACTATGCAAGGGGATACTATAGGCTATAGCATATAGAACAAGAACCATATCTAAAGAGAATATAATTTTATCAAATAATAAAGCCAAATGAAAATAGCAATCACATGGATAATGAAAAATCGATTAAAAGATTCATTCTATATTACTATAAAACACCACTAAATATACAAAAGAATTAATAAATAGTTATTGTTCCCTAGGTACAACTATGTGGAGTTTTAGTCCCTAAGATGATTTCAGACGGTGGTGCAGGTATCGAAATATAATGAAGAACTGAAACCGACTTCAGAGGAATGAAGAAAAACCCTATTGAACATGAAACAACAAAAAAAAGTTATCACTTTACAAATAGAAATGTTAGATAAATATATCCAAGTAAAAAAAAATCAGATTCGCATACATTCGAAAATTCACAATAGGGTACGTTCCGAGTTATCGAGTGGTTCCACATTATCGATCATATAAAAATAAATAATTATTAGTAAACTTCTATTTTAATTAGTATTCAATATACCAACAGGTATCATGGATACCAATTAAAATAAAAAAATATATAATAATTAAATACTTTTTTCTCAATGATCAAAAAAGTGGAACCTTACGATAATTCGGAATTCACCCTAAATAATTTTAAGTAATAATCAGTTTTAAATTTAAAAAAACTAATATTTTTCAGAATTTCTTTTATTTTTTTAAAATTGAAAGAAAGTTAAATTTTTAATTAAAGTTCACAGAGTTTAATCAGACTTCGGCAATACTTTGGAATGATATTTATCTATTTTATTTCCTTGACCTGAATTGGCACTCATTCATGAGACCACAGGAGGGAAAAACTTACCTTGAAACAAAGTGAACCCGCAATTAAAACCTATTTAATTACTACTACAATTAAACACTCAATCATACAATGAATTGGAGAGAAATTTTACCCAAATGAATAAATACTCACTAGACCATTCTTGACTTACAAACCATTAATATTAAGGGAATTAGACGTTAAATGATGAAAGAAAAATGATAATATTTTTAAATTGATAAAAAAAATATGATTTCATTTGATGATAGTTATCTGAAGTAGTTAGAAAATTGAAAAAAGGACTCCAACGAAAAGATTCTAATTTAGTGGGGTTTAACGTCTTCTTCAGAACCAAAGGCCACATCGCAGACGTCAAAAGGAAATGAAATACAAGGGACTAGAAGAAGTAGTCAGAAAGAAAAGTGACTACATGAATAAAGTTACCTAACACTATCGGTGACAAACTCATGGTTGCAGAAAAGCTACTCCGTGAATGCAGTGCAGTCATTTAGCTACCAAGAAATGTGACGAAAAGGGACACAAGCACCGGTAACTTCAATCACGGATGGAAGAGGAAAATGAAGAGGTGATAGTAAATGAAGCCTTAGAGCCTACCTAACACAAAATCTAAGAGGAAAATGAAGAGGTGATAGTAAATGAAGCCTTCGAGCCTACCTAACACAAAATCATTTCGCTGTACCCAAAGCTGATAAATTATAAACTTGAAAAAATACTTAGTAGCTAATGCAAATTACAACAGTTCCTGGAGAGCAGTGTTGAGCATGCCAGTAGGGTGAGGAATAGGGTTGTGACAATATGCTTTAAAATCTATAAAATATTATAGACGTTAAGAATTAAAGAGTGTTGTTGAATGGTTCTACACCAGCGGTATATAGTATTCGATACCATTTCATTTCGTCTGTGATATTCCCTATGATTTTCAAAGCATATTGTCACAACTCCGAGTGTTGACTCAGTGTCTGAGAGCAGATCGTAGTTTTCCTTCCCCGCAAGAGTACTTTAAGACTCTGTCTATAATGTAACAGAGGGAGAGATCCGCCAGTAGCACCTGGCACAGGATTTTACGGAACTGAAAAGAAGACAACAAACTTCTTAGTCAAAAGAAAAAACTATGATTTAATAGAGTGCCCACAAATTATAATCCCTGACTCCGCTTTTACTCCAATATTTTCAACCGAGATACAAATAGATACAATATTAGCTAATTAATTTAATAGGCATCAGAATTCAGAATATCAAAACAAAATCATTCAAGAGAGACTAATTATAAAGGTAGCTACCTGAGGGGGAAAGTCCACTATCTCGAAGTACTCGGCAAAATCAGGAATAATTCCCATAGCGAGAGCCATTACGAGACCTCCCGTAGATACCAAGGCAAGAAGAAGGGGGGAGTTCTCGCTCAGTGAGGCCATGTAGGGGTGACCCTGAGAAATGGGGGGAAGATGGTTAGTAACGTCAGAATATAGAGGAACTGAGTGATAAAGGCGAGTATTTGTTATGGCGTCGCAAAACAGGTTAGTTTTAACCTAATGTGGCCCCATGAACGAGTGTGAAGCTACATGTTCATTTGTTGGCATAAAAAACTCTAGTAATTTTTTTTTAGAAAATATCAGGAATATGTTATTGTTTCCTGAAACAACATAGCTAAGTAGAGAAAAATATGGTAAAGGATCTATCTATCTGTCATTTTGACAATTTTCCTTAGTCGTGTAGTATAAAGGGTCTATCTAGCTACTACTTAGGGTATTAGACAATATTAGAAGAAAAAGCATTAATGCTTCACTCACCCTATAGTTGATAGCATTAATGCTTTCTTCTCCCTATAGTTGATAGCATTAATGCTTCACTCACCCTATAGTTCTAGTTGATAGCATTAATGCTTCACTCACCCTATAGTTCTAGTTGATAGCATTAATGCTCTACTCACCCTATAATTGATAGCATTAATGCTTCACTCACCCTATAGTTCTAGTTGATAGCATTAATGCTCTACTCACCCTATAATTGATAGCATTAATGCTTCACTCACCCTATAGTTCTAGTTGATAGCATTAATGCTCTACTCACCCTATAGTTGATAGCATTAATGCTTCACTCACCCTATAGTTGATAGCATTAATGCTTCACTCACCCTATAGTTGATAGCATTAATGCTCTACTCACCCTATAGTTGATAGCATTAATGCTTCACTCACCCTATAGTTGATAGCATTAATGCTTCACTCACCCTATAGTTGATAGCATTAATGCTTCACTCACCCTATAGTTGATAGCATTAATGCTCCACTCACCCTATAGTTGATAGCATTAATGCTCCACTCACCCTATAGTTGATAGCATTAATGCTCCAACTCACCCTATAGTTGATAGCATTAATGCTCTACTCACCCTATAGTTGATAGCATTAATGCTTCACTCACCCTATAGTTGATAGCATTAATGCTCCAACTCACCCTATAGTTGATAGCATTAATGCTCTACTCACCCTATAGTTGATAGCATTAATGCTTCACTCACCCTATAGTTGATAGCATTAATGCTTCACTCACCCTATAGTTGATAGCATTAATGCTTCACTCACCCTATAGCTAGTTGATAGCATTAATGCTTCACTCACCCTATAGTTGATAGCATTAATGCTTCACTCACCCTATAGTTGATAGCATTGATGCTCTACTCACCCTATAGTTGATAGCATTAATGCTTCACTCACCCTATAGTTGATAGCGAAGGTGCATATCTGCAGTGCCAGGGACATGATGTACACGGTACTGTTAAGAATGGACGGTGCAAACTTCTTCTCCAGATCTATCTTCTGAGTGGGGTCTTTTGGTTCGAAAGTGTAGGCAGTAGACACAAGGAAGTACAGACAGCCAAAGTGTATGGAGAACTGCAGCAGTACTGTAAGTACCGTGTACGGGTTGAAGATGCTTGGAGGGGGCCTTTCTTTCGATAGCACTTTCAGAGGCTTAGATCTTGATATGAAGAGGAAGCAACTGGCTAAGAGAAGTCCCTGTAGAGTTGCCTGTCCGTCTGAGAACCTCACTCCCTCGAGGTACAGGACTGACTGGGCATAGGCCAAGATGAGGGCATTCAGGGCAAGGATTTTGAACATCTGGAGGGTAGTGACCAGGGTGCAACGTCCCTGTTTGATGATGTGAACCACACACTGTATGGAGCTCAGTCTGGAAGTGAATGGAGCAGCTATGGAGGCGTCTCCCAACTTCACCATTTGTGACTCCTGTTCCTCCATCTCATCCATCATCCTCTTCATCAGAGCCATGGAACTCTCAGGCTTCTGTGGTAAAGAGAAATAACATTAGTATTATTATGTTAAGGGCCGTACACACGTAGGGTTTTTTCAGTCTTTCCACCAAACTTCTTGCTAAGCTCCTCCTACTTTTTCCATGAGAATATAAAAAAAAAAACATATAATTATTATTTATTTCAGTTGGTATCTATGATAATAAATAATTTGTGGAAAAAATAGGAGGAGCTTAGCAAAAAGTCTGGTGGAAAGACTTAAAAAACCCTACGTGTGTACGGCCCTTAACCCAAGCAATAAAAGAATATTCCCATTGTTTATTTTTAACAGGCCTTACTAACCTGTCTCTTAGGGTCTCTCTTGTCCTTCTGTCTCATGTCCGCTACACGGCTGTGCCAGTTCTCTTGGAATCTCTTC
This sequence comes from Caprella mutica, assembly GCA_947561585.1. Taxonomy (NCBI): domain Eukaryota; kingdom Metazoa; phylum Arthropoda; class Malacostraca; order Amphipoda; family Caprellidae; genus Caprella; species Caprella mutica. Next base: position 34,413 of record CANNZV010004425.1, on the reverse strand, counting down.
TGCTTCTCTCTATACTCTCTAGCAGACGTCATGAGGTTGTTAGCTCTGTCTGGGGCATTGGACAGAATGGCAACCCCACAGTCTGCATGTTTCAATGCCCCTACATCGTTAGTTCCATCGCCACACATGAGTACCGTCATGCCCAATTTTTTGTAGCTCGTAATCACGATTTCCTTCTGTTTTGGCGCAACTCGAGCGAACACTCGAACATAGGGAAGAATCTTCATGAAGAACTCTGTGTGGTGCTGGTGAATGTGAGTCAAGCCCTCGCCAGTTATGCAGAAGTCATAGGTATTCAAAAACTGCCTCTTCATCTCCCGGGATGTCTTGAACTCTGGTTGTACCGGCAAAGACTTGCTGTGGTCTATGCTCTTCCAGCCTATTTCACCATCTTCATACGCCTGAAAATGATAAAGAGGTAAACAAGGGGGGTTTAGACACTATAAACCTGCTTGTAAGCTCACCAATCACAAGATATCCGGAAGATAACTATAGCTACAGACAAACGAAAAAATGATGAGTTTTGTAATCATGATTAATCGATTATAATAAGAATTAGTGTAAGATTTGAAAGAAAGAAATTTACAAAAAGGTAGAGTCATAGATTTATAATATCATTATACGACTCACCTCAAGAATCATCATAGTTTTGCTACTGCGTGTAAATCGCAGCTCCTTAGCAACATGACAGGCCGTTAGGGGATTGTCACCAGTGATCATCACAGCACCGTGAGATGACGCCTGTATCTCTTTGATGACAGACAGTGAGTCTCTCTTAATGGGACAGGAAATTATAATGAAACCTTGGAAAGTTAGGCCACTCTCTATCTTCTGACGACTCATTTCACGTATCTCGTTATGTGACTGTCCTAATTCTTTCCTAGCCAGGGCCAGCACCCTGGCCCCCCTCCTGGACAACTCCAGGTAGACTTCATCGTACTTCTGGGGTACAGACACAAGCATCTTCCTAATAACCTCAGGGGCTCCCTTAACAGCCGCAATGTGGGTGAACTCCCCTGATCCAGGTTGGGAGTAGCTAGCTATGACACTCATGCGCTTCAATTGAGACGAGAAGTGGAATCGCTGGACTATTTTCATGCCCGGGGCTTTGCCTGAAAGAAAATGGCATTAAAATTTTCCCATTGGGCTACTTGTCTACCAAAAGGGTATCTGACACGAAAACCTAAGAGGAAAATGAAGAGGTGATAGTAAATGAAGCCTACGAGTCTACCTAACACCCAAATCTAAGAGGAAAATGAAGAGGTGATAATAAATGAAACCTACGAATCTAGCAAACACTAAAATCTAAGAGGAAAATGAAGAGGTGATACTAATTAAAGTATCTACGAGTCTACCTAAGCCAAAATCGAAGAGGAAAATGAAGAGGTGATATAAATGAAGCCTATAAGTCTACCTAACACAAAATCGAAGAGGAATATGAAGAGGTGATATAAATGAAGCCTACGAGTCTACCTAAGCCAAAATCGAAGAGGAAAATGAAGAGGTGATAGTAAATGAAGCCTACGAGTCTACCTAACACAAAACCTGAGACCTTGTAGTTGAAGAGCATAACCTAGCTAGAAAATCTATAATCCAAATTACAACAGTTCTGGGCAAACTGGACGCCACCCCCTTCTCTTCCATTCACCACAGACAGCTTCAGAATATAACCCCCGATGGTTACAATTCCAAATAAAATACTATTAAACATCTCACCTTTTTTAGGCACTACCACAGATGACTTGGTCAGGTCCCAGTCAATGGCACTGAGTGCTGCCTTCTCCTGTGGGTCACCCACCACCTTGTCATTGACCGAAATGAGGGAGTGGCACGCAGCTATCACCTAGAGGAGGATTAGATATATGTTACAAGGTGAATTAAACCAGCAATGGCAGATATTGACAAATATTATCAGTCGACAAAGAGACATTCAACAATCATGAAGTGTTCAGTGCAACAAAATAGCGGATACACTAAACTTGAAATATTCTACAACAAACTAGCGGATGCACTAAACTTTAAATCTTCTACAATAAAATAGCAGATACACTAAACTGGAAATATTCTACAACAAACTAGCGGATACACTAAACTTGAAATCTTCTAATTTTAGGTAGCACCGTAGCACACTAATGACGTTAATCTCACCTGTACCGTATGGGATGGAGTTTCATTGGCAGGTACCACCTTACTGGTACCATCCAGACCTGCTATACCTTCCACCACCAAATCATCTGACGTGAGGGTACCAGTCTTGTCAAAGCAACACACGTCTATCTTGCCTGTGGAGAGAAGTAGCTTAGAGGATATCTTACAAGACATGAAAGAAATCTTTAAAGATATGAAAGTTACCTTATCATTTTTCAAAGTACAAATCATCTATAAACTAATAAGCCTAGTTAATACAGTTAATAAATGTTCTTTCTTATAAGATACATCTTTAAATTTATAAATATTTTTTAACTGTAGCTACCAATAATTAAAAGATACACCATGCAGTGATGATTTAAACTTTGACAATGTTATTAAAACATAATTTCAATTTCGTTCATCATAATTTGGAAGAAAATCTTTAGTAAAGATCCAACTTCTTTTAAATTTTATTTCTGAATATTATTTCAGAGTCTCAGGTGGAAAAGACTTTTGTCTCTCTCATCTCATTTGTATTGTCTCGTTTTTTTTTATAATTTCATATAAAAATCAATGTTAAGAAACTAGCTATTTCTTTGTATTTCAGGTGGTTCTAGGCAGCAAGGGCGCCAAGCAAAGCAACCTCACCAGCGAAGGGTATTCTGAAAGGTTCAGTGCAGAATACGAATAGTTTGCTGAGGGAGTAGAGGGAGGAGTTGACAGCGAGGGAGAGTTCAATGGGCAGTTCCGGAGGTACAACGGAGGTGAGGATGAGAGTGCACTCTAGGAACAGTTTGTAACGATTGCGCTCTGGGTCTTCACAACCTGGGAAAGAGGAACTTATTGTTAGTAGCAAATGCATTTTCAAACAGAAAATAAAGAGATTTCTAATAGATTATAATTCAATTAATCTTTATCAATTAAATTATAGCAAAGTTTGATTACCAATTTGATATCATTATCCTTTATCATCCATTTGATTATTTTGATCATATAGCTATTTGATTATCCAATTCATTATCCTTTATCATCTATTTGATTATTTTGATCATCTATTTGATTACTTATTTAAATATCTACTTAACCATCCTACCTTTGATCCATACGTAGCTAGCGGCAGCAATTGCGAACACCAGAAGGAAGAGGATGAAGATGAAGGACTCCAGGTTATTGGCAGTGACTCTGCTCACACTGTAGAGGATGGTGCGGAGCAAACGGCCCTGAGAGCTACTGAAGGAGGTGCGGAGAACGTAACAAATGACTCCATTGTCTGGGGCTGTGGAGAGAGAGAGAGAGATAGTAATAATAGCTAGGGTCAAGTAGGTAAATTGCGGCTCTTTAACTAACTGCTGTCTCTTACCTCAGAAACACTAATAACCATCATGGCTTCAAAGCACTCGTGAAATAAAAAAAAATCTTGCACAAATTGTGCTTATTATGATTTTCAACAATTTAATATAAATTAATTTTAGAACTTTGGTGTAGGGTAAAAGATGAATTATCGGACAGTTACACATCTCCGATGATATAATAAAAATATACCAATTATTCTTTTTACAGGGATCAAGAATTAGCTACCAATTAAAATAAAGAATGAAGATGACAAATTGTAGATCTATTTTCTAAATGTTCGAAAATGTGGAACTGTCCCATAATTCGTTACCTACCTAACTATTTGATATAACATACTGCAATGGATGAAAAAGAATATTTGCTAATAATTGTGAAAGATTAAAGTTAATAGTAAATATGGTAGCTAATTAATTTAGTAGAGGGTTTAACGTCGGCTTTAGATTCAAAGACCATATCGCTGACATCAAATGGATCTTAAATACGAGGGAATGGAAGAAGCAGTCAGATAGGAAAGTGGCTACATGATAAAAGTCACCAACCACCATTCTGTGACAATGCTCATGGATGCGGAATAGCTACTCCGTGAATGTATTTCAAAAGTATTTAGTTTGTTCAAAAAGTGTCTCACATTTAAGATGAGCCTGAGTCTTGATAGGTGCCGTATGTTGTACCAGTTTGGTGCCTCCAAAAAGAACATGAAGTTTAGCGTCAGTTGCCATGTTGAGGGGCCTGGAAAGATCCACCCCCTCTAGACTCTCCTTCATCTGGGGAACTGATTCACCTGGTGAGAGGGGAAGATAATGATGAACTGGTGAGTATTGAAAATCTAGGTATAAAAACTTACTTGCGTACTTCCCCGTTAAAAATAACGGAACTCCATCAATAAAAATACCCGTTATTAGCATAATTTTGGTGAATTCAATTTTTTTTTTAATTCTGCATAGCTAGACTAGGTAATTTATTTTATAGATAAAATATATATTTATAAAAATTGAATAAAAACAGGAGAATTTAAATTCATCAATATATTCCCCTGCGTACCTTAGTTACATTCTTCAAGGTTAATAACCGTCGTGTAAAAGTGGACACCAAACAAAAAACGCTACGGGTTTGAAAATGATTTATAATAAAAATAAAGAATGCCACTCACCAGTGAGCATACTCTCATCTAGCACCGCTGGTCCTCTAAGTAGCAGCATATCACAGGGTATGATTGCGTCTTTATTTCCTTTGCTAACACTCACAATGTCACCAGGTAACAGGTCTGTTGATATGACAGCCTGCCATTTGTTGCAACGGTAAACCTGGGGTAGAGGGAGGTATTAGAACGGTAAATAGGGGGTAAAATAATTAATAATTTTCATTACATTGTCAGGCTTTTCATATTTAATTGAAAACTTTTTTTAGAATATTTACGTTTTCTAAATGTTCTAACACTTATTTTTCTTGTTAACTTTCAATATAGCTAGATAACATTTTTTCTTATCAACTTTCTATAGCTAACATTCTTTTTTAAAGGTCCCCTCCTTTCTAATTTTTTTATTTCTCTATGCATTAGAACTAAGGTTACTGATAGTAAAACTGCAAACCATTTCAAATTTGGTTCTATAGTTTCATTATAATATGTAATTCAAGATTTTTTTCCGTTCTTTCTACTATCCTTCTGAATTTCAAGCGAAGAAAAAGCCCCCCGGTTCGATAGGCTAACACGATCCAACAAAATCAAAACAATAACAAAGCTGATTGATAGATATCATTATCATACATGGCTACTTGTACCGTATTTTCACTCAAGGTGTTCTTTGTGTTAATCGAGTTACATTGTAACAAACTAGCTAAATGCTTGACAATGACACCTGCCTACTTAATGAATGTTTTTTGATTAATTTGGTTGAATTTCCATTTCAGCGTGATACCACAGCACTCCTATTATAGTATTCGTACATTAACTTCAAATTATGGAAATTCAAACCAATTAGGTAATTAGGTAATTATTTAAAGAAGGTTTGCTTCTTCTGGCAGGGGGCCTTTAAAAAAAAAAAAAAAAAAAATTAGGTAATTAAGAATATTAAAGAGGCTACTTGGATTAACAAAAAGGAATCAATCAGAGGGTTTTCTAATTTTCTCTGTAGAGTTACTAGAGTAATATGAGAGAGACTGACTAATATTGAGCAATACGGTAGGTAGGTATTCTAAGATTAACTTTAATATTTATCGTAATACCGTAATTCTAAGACAATGGATCCATATAAAGAATTCAAGTACCTAATTAAGTATTTCGTAGTAATGGTTTTCATATATCATAACATTTTCCGATATTGAGAACTGTTAATTTTTAAACACTTTCTATTTGAACGCAGATCTGTGATTTGAATAGGTATGTGCTATGTATATACGAACTAACATCCATATGGGGGGCTTTTTCTTCTAATTAAATTATGAATCTCAGAATGAGAAAAATCGAAATGTGAATATTTCTTAAATAATTAATTGTGAACAGAATACTTGATCGATTTAAATTCTGTTTACTGTGATATGTTATACAACCTTAGCTCTACAAACTTAAAGCAATACCAGAATTTTTTCAATTTAGAGTGGAGAGGACCTTTAACTTTCAATAGCTATCACGTATTTACTGCTTCTCACCTGAATATAGTCGGGTTTATTCCCCATCTTGCGTATCTCCTGCATGTTCCGTATCTGCTGCGTCACCAGAGTGCTCTCAAACACTATGAGCATGAAGAGAGTGAACAGGGAGTAGTACCAGTACTCGTCCAGACACCACAAACCTACGCAGAACACCTTCACAGGAAAAAAGTGGGTATTAGTATGGATTTATGGTTGCTAAAAATAAGATATTATTTTGGATTCACATAAAGTAAGTTCCGAGAAAATCCTTGATGATTGGGTAGTGGTGATTATGATGCTTGAAAATAAAAAATTATATTTTATTTAGCTACATAGGGTCAGTTCCGAGATATTGATCAGTTCCACAGTTCTTTATCACATATAGGAAAAAATAGAGCTATAACTTAACACGTTATTTTGATTGGTATCCATGATACCGACTTATCATTAACCCTTTACACCGTAATTTTCTTTGAATAAAAAGAAAAATCTAGCGAACTAAGCATAATAAAACAATAAAAAAGAAAGAATTCTTTAAAAAAAACATAGAGATGTGATTATGCAGTCATTTGAGGAAAATATCATTGCACAAAATAGATCAATTAATTATAAACTAGCTATCTCCATGTAATTTATAAATCACTTGATGAACTATTTCTCAGATGCAAACTCACACATTATTCAGTTGTTAGAACACTCACTTGGAAGACGAAGAAAGGTGCAGTGGCCCTTTCCTTGAAGAGGTCCTTGAAATCAGGGATGTCCATCACTAAACTGAAATATGGACAATGGTATGGAGTGGAGGTAAGTTCAGAGTTATTGAACAGTTCCACATTTTCGGACACGTGAGAAAAAATATAATAAATAAATTGATATATACTTATTTAGCTTATTTTAATTGGTAGCTATCTAAGATACCTGCAGGTAGCTATCATGGATAACAAACTCTACAGTGTGGCCACCAATAAGGTATCCACTACAATTCCTTAATCAATCAATATATTAGGCATTATTATTGTAGAAAGATAAAATAGAATCATCTGAATTGTAATTTTAGAACAATGACAGTGGAGTGGATGCATTTATTTTAAATTTATTTTCCTTTATGCATTATTTTTTAGTTTTATTCAATAGCTATTTGAATGAAAATTAATATATAAAGAAAAAGATACCTTCAATGTTGAGATTTTAGTACCTTCTTGATAATCATATTATAAATCTTTAATAAAAGGAATATTATTACCGGTTCCATCTGGACTTTATAAACATAGAAAAGTAGGAAGATATAAAAGAGATGACATTATTTTGATATATTAATAGCACAATATCATTTTCAACTCTAAGTGTGATAACTAACTATATACCGCTGATGTAGAACCATTCAATACTCTTTAATTCTCTCCGTCTATAATATTTTTGGGGTCTATGATTATAGAAGCACTTTGTCATGCTAGATGCTTACCTATTGTCTCCATAGGTATCCAGGGCAGTTTTTATCTGCTCCTCACTGCCAAGTCCCTTCCAATCCATGTACTCCTTTAGCATCTTCTCTACTGGGTAGAGTAGCGCCTCAAACTGCTTCCTCTCCTCCCCATCCCACACGTACTTACTCTTTTGGAAGATGAAGTAAATGCTTCCACCATTGCCCTGATAACACAATAAAATGGTCAGGGTGCTAATACTTGAAACAGTAATTATTAAATACTGCAATCATCAACAGAATCAATATTCAACTCAATATTTCTACTTCCACAAAGACTCACAGGAGAGCGTCTCAAGTTCACCAATTCAGGAGATCCGTTATTAGGAAGAGGAACCACCTTTGCAAGAGTGGCATCACTGGTGTTAGGTACCTGTAAGAGGACACATTTATGAGTTAGTACAATACAATGGATAATATAGAGAAATAAATATGAATGGATTTTAAAAAGTCATCATGAGTAGAATAAAATATATACATTACGAGTGGATGTCTAAAAAAAAATATTATGAGTGGATGTATTGAACAAAATTATATTATGAGTGTGTGCTGGTACAGCAATTAGTGTAGTTCATTTATTTTAATATCTTCCGTTCAAAACCATTGGCACCGTTTTTGGCACTTAATTCTTGAGAACTCTTGGTGTGGAAAACGGCAACATCTTTGTTGTCTGAACGCACAGAGCTCATTCCTTTGATCGAAACTAGTAGAGTAGGGCACTGAGATTCCGTTAGTGCGAGAAGTGATTTTAGATATTTGTATCTTTGGCTATGTGCTATCTTTGGCTATGTGCTATCTTTGGCTATGTGCTATCTTTGGCTATGTGCTATCTTTGGCTATGTGCTATCTTTGGCTATGTGCTATCTTTGGCTATGTGCTATCTTTGGCTATGTGCTATCTTTGGCTATGTGCTATCTTTGGCTATGTGCTATCTTTGGCTATGTGCTATCTTTGGCTATGTGCTATCTTTGGCTATGTGCTATCTTTGGCTATGTGCTATCTTTTGCTATGTGCTATCTTTTGCTATGTGCTATCTTTTGCTATGTGCTATCTTTTGCTATGTGCTATCTTTTGCTATGTGCTATCTTTTGCTATGTGCTATCTTTTGCTATGTGCTATCTTTTGCTATGTGCTATCTTTTGCTATGTGCTATCCCTTGCTGTATGCTATCCCTTGTTATGTGCTATCCCTTGCTATGTGCTATCCCTTGCTATGTGCTATCCCTTGCTATGTGCTATCCCTTGTTATGTGCTATCCCTTGTTATGTGCTATCCCTTCAAGTCCGTCCATTGTTATAAATCTCCTTATGTTACAGAACTAAATTTAATTGGTATCGTAGTTAGCTACATTAGAAAACTTTTTGTCTAACTCCGAATTCAAGTCAACTTACGTTGACTAAGCCAAACTCACTGTAAGTTTTAGGTTCTTCTGATATCAGCTGTCATGATATATGCAATATATTATGTATACATGTCGCAATATGAATGTCATCCCCATGTTAAAAATTATTTCTTGTGTCCATCTTCAGAATACAAAATTCACAAACCCAGTCTATCGACGCTGTGTTTAATCCCTAACGTACCAGGACAGAGTAGATGTTTTGAACAAAATTATATTATGAGTGGATGTATTGAACAAAATTATATTTTGAGTGGATGTTTTGAACAAATTTATATTATGAGTGGATGTTTTGAACAAATTTATATTATGAGTGGATGTATTGAACAAAATTATATTATGAGTGGATGTATTGAACAAAATTATATTATGAGTGGATGTTTTGAACAAAATTATATTATGAGTGGATGTATTGAACAAAATTATATTATGAGTGGATGTTTAGAACAAATTTATATTATGAGTGGATGTTTTGAACAAAATTATATTATGAGTGGATGTTTTGAACAAAATTATATTATGAGTGGATGTTTTGAACAAATTTATATTATGAGTGGATGTATTCAATTGCAAACAAATATTTTGTATAAATAGACTATGATCATTCTACTAACTGGCAAGTGCCATATTTTTCAATAATAATTTATTTGTATTCAAAAGTGATTTGCAAGTTATAATTTCTTTACCTGAGTGCATGTGAGTAAACATCTGACATGGACAGACCAATGACAGAAGAGACCTGTCAAGATCTGAAGACACACTATCGCTCCTAGAACTATGAAGAAAGGCTCTGCTTCTTCAACTATTTCAAATAGGTAGAGACTCAGGCAACCTGGAAAATAAAGAGAGAAGGAATAAAAAAAAAACTAACAGCATTTAAGAAAAAACTAAGATTAAGCTGGAAGTTAAGTAATTGGTTGAGATTTATTTGGCATATTTATGTCAATATTATAGATTCAGATATGACTTTCAATATGAAATAATTAATGATAATTGAATGATCATGATAGCTGAAAGATAAAGTTAATATCTATAGCTGTAAGAGTAATAATTTTATTGATTTCCTTTTAATAATATTCAACTTTAAAACTCTAGTAACAGACTCACCTGAGTACAGAAATATGAACGGCAGAATGTAGCCATGGAGAACGATAGGTCTGAGCGAGTAGGTGGTGATGGATTCCACCAACTCGTCATCATCTGATATTTTGGAGTTCTTCATTGTCACAGCATTACCAAAATTGAACACAAATAGCTAATACACAGATTGATAAAACAATAAGAATATAGCTACTGTAAATAGTATTCAATACATTTATTATTCACACTTTATGTAATGATGATCAGAAAATGTTTTGGAGAAAGCAGTATTAAACACATTTTTTCATTTCCCTATCATCTCCAATCGTGATTGAAGAAAATTTAAGTAAATTATATTATTATACCACTTGCGAAATATTAAAATAAATAAGTTTTAAAACATGTAGCTAAATAAAAATGTTAGTCCTAAAAGATGTACATAACAGTACATTCCAGACTGGCTCTATTTTGCCTTTGTTCTCAGTAAAACTAGAATACATGTAAATATAAGAGGAAATTAGAGATTGTTTGCACAGAAAATGTTAAAAATGTCCCATATCCTCATTATCCTGTACCAGTTTGCAAAATATGGGACATTTTCTGTGTGAACATTATTTAATTTTATCCTATATTTACATGTATTTTATTTGGAACACAAGCTAAAATAGAAGATTTCTAGGAGAACAGTTTACCGGTTCCTGCAGTCTGGATCCTGCAGATTGGACTCTCAACAGCAGATTCAGAATCTCCCACAGCTAAATCAATGGTAACATAGGAATAAATTCAAAATAATCTCCAAGTATCCAGTCTGGAAAAATATGTGCTTTCTGATGAACTAATTACAGTATTACTCTGTTGGAGTTTTACAGACTTCAAAAATTAATGGTAGGTAAATTGCTAAAAATTGTATAATCCGCAGCATTTAGCATATAGAGTTCCCAGTCTGCTGTCTGCAAAGCACGTCCATGTCGCCAAAGATCTTTGGAGACAGTAGACTCACCGAGACTATTTTTGAGGGAAAATTCATCAAAACAAGATCTTGGTGACTATTTTCTAATTAATTCCTATGTTTACATGTTATTATTGGAGACATTTTGAAGAAATTTGGTCATTTTGGAGACAAGTTTGAAAAATTTTGGAGACTAATTGTCTTGAAAGCAGTTTTCCAGACTGGCCAAGTACCATATTTTAAAGTCTCCCTAAAGTGTTCTCCAAATCCCAAGAAAACCTCTATTTTGGCTTCTGTTCTGCAGAGTCTTGGAAATTTCAAAAATGTTCCATATTCTCATTCTGCAGAGTGCAGTCTAGTCATAACATCAATACCAGTATTAAACCACTCTGGAAAATACCTTAGGCTAACCACTAACAGATGAATTTTTTATTTTAGAGGCTAAATGCTGTGGAAGTGTGGATTATAAAGTTCCCATTAATTTATTACTTTATTTTAAGGTTTGCTAAACTCCAACAGAGAGATTAATTCATCAGAAAACACCACTTTTTCCAGAGTGGCATCAATATTCATAAACATGGAAAACTGAAAACATAATATGATAATACAAATGCAATGAAAAATTGAAAACAATAAAGTGATCACCCAACCGGCAGGCAACCTGCCAACCATAGTCCATTATCAATATTATCAATTGATTGCTCCAATATAGTCAAATTTCTTTTATACAATGAAAAAATGTATTCTTATTTCTCCCTCCAAAAAGTTAGAAAACTTGGACAGTCGTCACTAAGTCTAAGACTCTTAATCATAATTCTCCTAACACTAATAACAACTAGGTACCTAGGTATTAAGTAGATATATTTTACTTCATCTTTTAAATTGCTAACTACACAAAATAAATGGGTGTTTCTTCTCATGCATCACATAATTAACAATCCAAATCTCCAAAATTAAAATTTATAGAAAAAAGAAATTAACAACAGTCAACAGAGAGATATTATGCCAAAAATACGTCAATATTGCTATAACTATAAGTCGGATTTTAGCCGACACCGGAATGACATTTCGTAAAATGCTTCAGATACCGGTAAAACTTTTCACAAAATGATTCCGATTATTTTATACCGGTAAAAACATTCCATAAGATGGTTCCGATACTTGAATCCGTAAAATGATTCCGATTCAGGTAAAAAAACATTCCATAAAATTATTCCGAATGTCCGATACCGGAAAAAACATTCGGAGCAACCCAGTGAACATTACAATGTTGGGCCAATTAAAGGAGGGGTGCGTCTAATTTTCGTATCAAATATTTTATCATAATATGATAAATAAACATTGATTAGTTACGGATGTGAAATATTCGTCTCAAATCACTGTATTTTCAGAGAAAATTGAAATTTTATTAGTTAACATAAGTTTATGCGATCATCTCATAGATGGCGCTCATTACATTATTTCCAGAACGTTCCAGAACAATCTTCATGAACGTTTATAGAATGTCTGTTTATCTTCAGAAATAAGCAATATATATTTGAATTTTTGATTTATATACAATATACTAACAAATAAAGTATTTTAGCAATGAAATTTATAAATACTACTCGCAGATATACAAAAGTATTTGCACAACGTTTGTGGTAATACAACAAGATGGCGTCAATGACCCGTGCAAAGCTTGTGCTATTTGCCACTAGATGGCACTTTTTCAAAATAAATAAATTTTTCTTTTCTTTAATAAGTGTTATTAAGATAAACAGAGTATGTAATCATACATAAATAAATACGTTGATTCCATTAAAACACTTATTAATTAATGTTTGATTTTACCCGCACCCCCCCTTTAACGTTGGCCCAATTCAGAACGAAACTCTGGGCCATGAATTAAATAGTTAGGGATACTCGCACTTGAAAAGGCGCGAAAGTTTGACGTCACGTAATTTAAGCGACTTATGACGTAACTTGGCATTCAGATACTCTCATCGGAAATATTTGGTTATAGATCTTCATGAAATAACTTTTAATTACTTGGTCAAATATGCAATTAAATACCTCGTAAATGTTGATATATAATTATATATTTACGGTAATATGGTATCTCAAGTTAGGTTATCATCGATAAATATAGTTTCATATTTCATAGATTTTTTTTTCTTTTATAATCGTTTCTTTTATAATTTTTAGGGGATCAACTATTTATCACTAATTCCTGGAATATTCCCACGATATTGTTAGGGAATCAACTAATTTTTAGTAATTTCTGGAATATTCCTTCGATATCCTTAGGGATCAACAAATTTTCAGTAATTCGTGGAATATTCCCTCGATATCGATAGGGAATCAACTACTTTTCACTAATTCCTGTAATATTCCTTCGATATCAGAAAGAGATCAACTAGTTTTCATTAATTCCTGAAATATTCCCTTGATATCATTATAAGATCAACTAATTTTCATTTATTCCTGGAATATTTCGTCGATATTGTTAGTGGGTGAATTAATTTTTACTAATCCTTGGAACATTCCCTTGATATCGTTTGGGATCACCTAATTATCACTAATTCCTGGAATATTCCCTTGATATCGTTTGAGATCACCTAATTATCACTAATTCCTGGAATATTCCCTTGATATCGTTAGGGGTTCAACTAATTTCACTAATTCCTGGAATATTCCCTCGATTTCGTTAGGGGATCAACTAATTTTCATTAATTCCTGGAATATTCCCTAGATATCGATATGGATCAACTAATTTTCACTAATTCCTGGAATATTCCCTCGATATCGTTAGGGATCAACTAATTTTCACTTATTTCATGGAATATTCCGTCGATATTATTAGGGGATCAACTAATTTTCACTAATTCCTGGAATATTCCCTCGATTTCATTAGGGGATAAACTAATTTTCAGTAATCCTTGGAATATTCCCTCGATGTCATTTTACGATAGCGGATAATTAGGGAATATATAGATATCGAGGGAATATTCCGGGAATATCTCAATGTTTCCTGGGAACAGGCCTATTTATACAGAATTGTCAGAAACGGCTGCAATTTTCAAGATATACTTAATTGAGGATATTAAATTGGTTATTTGGTGTGAGTAAAGTTGGGAGAGGTCGTTTGCAACTACTTTGTCTGATTGTCTGGCAATAACTGCTAAATAGTACCGGTAGACCAGTATAATAAATATACTGGTATATCAAAAAATCACTGGATTGGTTAACCATTTTTTTTCACTGGGTCAGTGCTGTTTGGCAACCGTTGGCCCAGTGTCGTTTTCATTGCATTGGCCCAGGGTGTAATAGCATTGGCGTGCCAATGCCTGATAGTGCCTGTACTTTGCCAACGTTTACCGACGTTGGCCCGATAGTGCAATGTTATCAGGGTAATAACTGAAGGCATGATACCAATTGAAATAAAAGTTAAATAATAATAATTAAATATAGATTAAATGAGTCCGATTACCACTCTAAGTTTAATTATCTATAATGTGAATCACTGAATTTTGAATCGTCTCATTTGCAGCTTTTGGCGTACTAGGTGAAAGCTTAAGTTATCGGATATTGGGTTCCGCATTTTATGTAGGAAATTCATTTTGGTATTGATTTTTATTTCTAAACTTGTATTTTAATTGGTATCATAATAGGTACGTATTGGCATCTTGGATACCAATTTGAGTAAAAATTAAATACAGTAAAACTCCTGAGTTATGAAGTTTTTCGTTATGAAGCACTCGAGTAATGAAAGACCTGAGTTATAAAATGCACCTCGGAGTTATGAAGAAATTTTTTATGTTTCAATTATAGAAAACGATATACGTCATGAATTTCGTCCTAGTTTTCACTCAAAGACCGTAGTTTTCTTCAAGATTTTAATCATAGAAAACAATCCGTGTCCCTAAGCTATGAATGGCTCTGAGTTATGAAGAAACCAAAATTTCATAACTCAAGAGTTTCACTGTATTTTTATAAGACTATAACAGACGACAGAAAATCATAACAGCTTCACTCATAACAGCTTTACTATAATTTTTTACACGCATCGAATACACATCGTTTTTATATCTAGATTTATGCATCGTTTTCATAGAAAAATCTACCTACCTATCGATTTCGTTATTAATTTTCGATGTATTAAATTATATATCGAGTCGACATCTAAAATAGAAGCAGATGTATGATGTAGATTTCTGTTTTTCTTTTCACGTATCGATTCGATTAAAATTAATAATTTAGATACCCGCGGTCCTAGCTTTGAATTCGACATAAGAAGATATCGAATCGGTAGACCGTTGTTTACAGGGGATGTCTTGCATGTCTACGGCCAGTACTATTTTCATATAAGAGGTTTATTAAATAGACTACTCTATGCAGAACACGTGAAGACAACAGTTACTTCTAACTATGTAGTAGCTGTCCTAAAAATACATTTTATAGATCAAATTTTGGGTAAAATAATAGAACCGTTGCCAATTCAAACTGAAATCTATAATATTTTATTTACGCTATTTTAACCAAGTAATAATATTTTTATTTAAAATTGTATAGAAAGTATAATTTTTCATGTGAATATTTATTTCAACCCTGATAACATATTGCACTATCGGGCAAACGTCGGTAAACGTTGGCAAAGTAAAGGCACGATCGAGCATTGGCACGCCAATGATTTTACACACTGGGCCAATGCAATGAAAAGTTAATTCATATATGTATTTGGTATTAAAATTTATTATTTCATTTGAAATAATTATTCACATTGAAAATAATACTTCCAATTTAATTTTAAATACAAATATTATTAATAGGTTAAAATAACGTAGGTAAAATAATATATATTTTGAGTTTGAGTTGGCTTCTGATCTATTTTTATCTTTGCAGAATGCGGGAAGGTCATATTTCATCGGAATTTATTTATTTATTTATCATCTTGTTATTCGCTTAACTGGAAAAGTGTTCAACCAAATTGCCTGAAATTTGGTGAAGCGATTGGTCCATGTCCAGTGACCTGCTGCTAGAATTTTGGGAGTGACCCCGGTCAAAGGTCAAGGTCATGGTCATATCATAACTCAATAACTCAAAAAGTATTGATCCATATTACATGAAACTTGGTGGGACGATTGGTTATTATCCAGTTAGCAGTTTATTATATTTTGGAGAGAACGGGTAATAGCGGCGTCGAAGGTATGCGCTCCACCGAGTGCACATAATCTAGTTTCCCCTGATTTTGATCTGTAAAATGTATTTGTAGGACAGTTACTGCATTGTTAGAAGTAACTGTTGCCTTCACGTCTTCAGTATAGCGTAATCTAATTTATACACCTCTTCTATGAAAATAGTACTAGGCCTGACATCGACAACGTTAAGTATTTCCGGTACCAGTAACCCTGGCAACAAGGATTTGTTCATGGTATATTAAGGGAATATCGCAAGGAAGAAAGATTAATTCCCTTAATATCCCAGGAATAAATACTTATACTGTTCTGGGCCATAGGATATCCGTGAAGTGGGCCAACATCGGACCTTTGCTTGCCCAATAAACCGAGACCGGCATGACAACGTTGGCCCAGAGTTTCGTTCTGAATTGGGCCAACGTTGGCCAAACATTGTAAAGTTTACTAGGTCGTTTTATGAGATACATATCAAAACATAGATACCTACTTAAATTTAAGAGATCTTATTCGCAAAAAACTATCTGTGGTGGGTGGAGAGAAAGAAGGTAGGTACGTGACGGGCCTTATACTCAGAACTGTTGTAATTTGGATTCTATAAGTCATTTTTTCCATTATTACCATGTTTGAAATAGTTAACGCTGTCTTTAGTAGCATCATGTTGCTTCATTTAATACCATTTATTCTTTTCATGTCTTCAAAATCAATACTCTATTTTACATCATATTTTTAAATATATAACTTCTTTAATACGATCATATTTTTAAATATAACTTCTTTAATACGATCATATTTTAATATTTAATTCATTTAAGTTCACTGGGTACACGCAGAGTTATATATCTAGAGAAATATAATTCAAAAATGTAATTGAAAACTCTAATACAATGAACAATGTGTTGGTGAAACAGAAAAGGCAATCACCGTTTTTGTGTCAAATCGTTTGGAAAGTATATTGCCGTGGATAAAGAAATGATACCACTTTTAAAGGTTTAGCTGATTTTCAATTTGACAATATTATTCATTTAATAGATGTTCAATTTTATTAAACTGTATCTATATTTGCGCCACTGACACGTACATATTTAAAATAAAATGATGGTATTGGTATCTTTTTGTCAAGCGGGTTCCAAAAAGTACTGATCTTTCTATTTAAATATATATAACACAAGGTTCATAGACTACAACAGGTTAAACGAATAGAAATATTACGACAACTTCTAAGTGTTTCTATGAGCTGCATCCACAAAGTTTTTAGACAATTATTTTGAAAGTTTATTAATATTTTTTAAAGAGTTATCATAATAATTCTCCCCTTCAAGCTAATTAGTTATTAGGTATAAAATATTTGAACAAAATATACTTTTTTAATTTCAGAGAACCTAGTCATAATTTAAAAAAGGTTGAATTTTGTCTTCTAAATTATCTCTGAAATTAAAAAGTTATTTTTTTACTAAAAAATAAATAATAACTGATTAGGTAGTACTTTAAAGAACAATTTGATGAATCATTACAAAAAAGGGATCAAATGGTAGTTTAACGACCCCAAATTTCAAACTATACCCCAAGTGTAGTTTAAAGGGGCAGTTGGTCATAAATCGATTTAGTAAATTTATTTATGTAACATTAGAATATTCGTTGATTTTAGAAATGTTTATATAAAAAGTATATTGTAAATTAGTGGCCCTCATCTGTGGACTGCGGTGGACCGCGTATCTAATCATTGTAGTACGTAAACAAAATGATAACCAGTCCAGACTTGAATCGGTTATTAACTTATGAAAATGGTGAAAAGAATTTGTGAAATTGAAAAAACCATCTCTTCATAAATTACCAGTTAATACTGTTGATAGAAAATATGTTCACATGTTATCAGCTGTAAAATGTAAACAAATAGTATACTGAGTGGTGGCGCCATCTGTAGGAGGACGCAGGAACTAAATCTAATTTATAAAATATGATAATATATATATCGCTTATTATGTTTTTTTCAACCGTTTTTTCTACAAGAATGTTTTATTCTTACTAAGTGATCGTTCAACATTAATATTATGAAAACAAAAATTGACTGAACTGCCCCTTTAATGACCTGGCAGGGGGGGGTTCGGGGGGCGGAAATGAACTACAAAAGTATCAATAAGGATTAAATAATATAGGTAAATAAGGGTTTAAAAACAAGGGTTTAAAAATAACATACACCCAGTTCTGCTATATTATGTAATAAACTCATTTTTTCGCTGGAGGCTCGGAGCCTGGAGAGGACCTTTATTAATCTGTAGCCACGATACATGGAAAAAAATCGCAATTTAAAAAGCATGAAGTTGAAATAAGAAGTCATAGAGTTAAGAAGTTAGATCGTTTAATAAGCCATTAGGTGTGTTGTATCAAGGTTCATAGACTAAACAGGTTAAATGAATTGAATTTTTTTCTAGACGGACGATATGGCACTTTTTGAATAATGAGTTGTGAAACAGTGAGATATATGGGGTTTTCTCTTAAACCATACATTGTTCGATACTGGTTCTGTACTCAGAATTTTTCTAAATTTAATAATCTATCAGATGATATAAAATTATAATAATATAACTGTGTTTCCGCGGCAAAATGAATGAAAAACTAAAGACCATTCACTCTGGTGATTAGTGTGCAACAGTGTATGGAAAGGACTTTTGTCTTCAATATATCTTAAACTATAAATTAAATAATAGTGGGTTACAAGCCAGAACTCTTTTAAATTTCATAATCTATCGAATGGTATAAAAAATTCAATTATTATTATTTTTTCACTTGTAAATGGTAAAAACTAGAATGCTACAAACACCTTGTGCGTTTAAATATAATGGGGCACTGGTTAACATTTTCATCCGCTTTGATTACAGTTGTAAAAATTAGAACACACTTACAAGTTACACACAGAATATTTAAATAATAAAATAGGAAATAGTCAAATAAATAATATAACATGTCAATTATTTGTAACATTGCATGGTTTCATGACACTGCAATGCTTTAACAATTTTTTTAGGTTACTAATTTTACTTTTATATATATAGCCTAGGTACCTACCTACCGACTACTGTGTACAAAATTAGTAGGTAGGTACTTTAACTTTTAAAAATTAATCTTTTTTTTTGGGATCTAGTGTAGTTTAAAGGGGCAGTTCAGTCAATTTGTGTTTTCATAATATTAATGTTGAACAATCACTTAGTAAGAATAAAACATTCTTGTAAAATTAAACGGTTGAAAAAAATATAATAAGCGATATATATCATATTTTATAAATTCGATTTAGTTCCAGCGTCCTCCCACAGATGGCGCCACCACTCTGTACTATTTGTTTTCATTTTACAGCTGATACCATGTGAAATTTTTTTCTATCAACAGTATTAACTGGTTATTTATGGAGAGATGGTTTTCTTTTCAAAACTAAATCTAATTGACTCGAAGGATACCTAGTTTTCAATTACACAAATTCTTTTCACCATTTTCATAAGTTAATAACCGATTCAAGTCTGGGACTAGTTATCATTTTGTTTACGTACTACAATGAATAGATACGCGGTCCACCGCAGTCCACAGATGGCGCCACTAATTTACAATTTATACTTTTTATATAAACATTTCTAAAATCAACGAATTTTCTAATGTTACATAAATAAATATAATAAATCGATTTAGGACCAATTTGGCGATAGTTTGATTTTGACTGAACTGCCCCTTTAAACAATCATGAAGTGTGCAGTACAACAAAATAGCAGGTACAACAAAATAGCGTATACAACAAACTACATTAACAACTCTCAGTTATTTCTATCTAAGTAGTTTTTCATTTGTTTAACTAAGTAAATAAGGATTAAAAAACAAGGAGAGGGGGGGGGGGGGCTCGTGACCGGGAGGGCTTAATTATGACTTAGGGGTGCTCATGACCGGGGGGGCTTGTGACCGGGGGGGCTTATGACCCCCCCCCCCCCCCCGGTCATAAGCCGGGTACGGTCATAACCTTGACCGTAGAACTAAGGTCTACGATCATTATTCCGAAAACTGCATACAGTGTGGTTCAGTAAATATTTTATCATTTGCTTTTAACGTTTTTTAATACTCCGAGAGCAATTAAAAATTAATTGACCGAATCACTAACCTGACGCTGAGAAAGAAAATTGTTCACTCTTTGTTTCGATTGTAAATTTAGATTTTTAAACAAACAATTTGCCTATGGCCTTCGTTAAAGATATTAATTGTTTCCTAGAGTATATAAACGTTTCTATAATAAGTTTATCCAATTTTATACCTTTACACGAATATTAAATGTATTTATCAAACCTTATACCTAGTTGACAATCAGAACAAATGGTGTACATTCTTAATCTTCTGCCTGAAGTAGGAAGTATAGTAGGTTTAGTAGAGTTTAAATTATAAAAATCTTTAAAAGCATATAAAATTAAAAATATGCTATCAAATTTGATGGGGTTTGCAGTGAAATGATAAGAAACATTAGCCTCGTTGATTCAAATTTCAAGCAATAAAAAATTTGCTTGGAGGGGACCTTTAAGCTATTTCTCAGTTATTTCTATTCTCTCTCGCTTCTTTCTTCATTATAGAAGATATGTGTAATCTAAGGACACTCTCATTCGAAGGTATGTAATTTCCTGTTATAACCCGCAACTTCTGTTTTAATGAAACAAATATATTAAAGAAGATAAATCTTAACATAGTTTGTCACATTTGGTGATAATAAATTTAAAGAAAAAAAATTCAGATATGCTGAATTTTATCTACCAACATAATTGTAAAATGTCAGGTTTCAATAAGTTTAAGTTCTTTAACATATTTGTTTAAAAAACAATACTGTTCACGATACATGGAAAAAAATTATTGTTCATACGTAGTTTGTTTTCTGCAAGGGTCTCAACTCTTATTTTAGGCCTACTGGACCCTGCTACTTTTATTGATTACTGACAACAGCCACATGTTAATCCCCTTACTTACCTGGAGAAAGAAGTGAGGGTAAAGAGAGAAGGAGTGAGGGTAAAGAGAGAAGGAGTGAGGGTAAAGAGAGAAGGAGTGAGGGTAAAGAGAGAAGGAGTGAGGGTAAAGAGAGAAGGAGTGAGGGTAAAGAGAGAAGGAGTGAGGGTAAAGAGAGAAGGAGTGAGGGTAAAGAGAGAAGGAGTGAGGGTAAAGAGAGAAGGAGTAAGGGTAAAGAGAGAAGGAGTGAGGGTAAAGAGAGAAGGAGTGAGGGTAAAGAGAGAAGAAGTGAGGGTAAAGAGAGAAGGAGTGAGGGTAAAGAGAGAAGAAGTGAGGGTAAAGAGAGAAGGAGTGAGGGTAAAGAGAGAAGGAGTGAGGGTAAAGAGAGAAGGAGTGAGGGTAAAGAGAGAAGGAGTGAGGGTAAAGAGAGAAGGAGTGAGGGTAAAGAGAGAAGGAGTAAGGGTAAAGAGAGAAGGAGTGAGGGTAAAGAGAGAAGGAGTGAGGGTAAAGAGAGAAGAAGTGAGGGTAAAGAGAGAAGGAGTGAGGGTAAAGAGAGAAGGAGTGAGGGTAAAGAGAGAAGGAGTGAGGGTAAAGAGAGAAGGAGTGAGGGTAAAGAGAGAAGGAGTGAGGGTAGAGAGAGATGGAGTGAGGGTAAAGAGAGAAGGAGTGAGGGTAGAGAGAGAAGGAGTGAGGGTAGAGAGAGAAGGAGTGAGGGTAAAGAGAGAAGGAGTGAGGGAGAGAGAGATGGAGTGAGGGTAAAGGTCACGTGACCAAAAATACTATTCATCGGTTGCTTAAAAATAATTAGGTAATCAAGGAAACTAACAGGTAGCCTACAGTCAAAGATAAGTTTATCCGTAAATTATTTTTATTCTTTACAATAAACTTATATCATATCACCAAAAACACTTCACTAATTGAAATACTTGTAGACATTTTAGAATTAGTCTGGGTACATGACAACATATTTGTAAGATTAGGAAATAATAAGATATTAGAAAACTGTGATTTGTGAAATTATCAAATTAACATCATGCGAATACCCTTTTCTTTCATAGTACCTATATATAAATATTATAAAATTTACCAATAAGTATAGCTTAGGTACCAGATATACTGTACTCTTTGCAGGGTGCTAATGTCTTGAGAGTTCTTCTCTTCATCCATCATACTGCATAGCAAGGAGAGCCTCAAACTCCCGTGCTGTGCTAGTGACCCATCAACTTTTGCTCTACGTCAGAGTCCAGCCACCACCACTCCCCTTCCCTATGTAACTTAACAAATTTTAATAAGTGTAATGAATGTAAAAAAAACAACAGTTTCTTTTTAATTAGTTCATCCTTTCCAGAGGTGGACACAGCGCCGCTACTTGTAGCGCGTGCTACAAGCGGCGCTACTTTTTTGTGTAACGGCAGCACCGCTACTTCTGTACTAATGTAGCAGCAGCGGCAGCGCCGCTACTTCTTTCAGTAGCTCTAGATGGTTTCTTCCGCTACAGCGCTGCCGCTTCTTTTGAAATAAAAAATGTTAAAGTTATCTGGACAAGATTATGTCTCGTAGCTACTTTGTGTCTGCTCTTGTCATTGCAGGTAATTCTTCAAGGGATCGGCAATTAATTTATTAAATGGACGTGGCCGTAAATATAATAAATTATATGATGATATTTTCCATCCAAAAGTAGCGCAGCCGCTACATTTTGCTGTAGCGGCAGTGCCGCTGTTTTTCAAAGTAGCGCTGCCCACCTCCTTTCTATAAAACTTATTTACAGTCCAGCAGTGGGTGATATACCTTAAAATAAAATAAACATCTTTAAATTCTCAGTATTGTAACTCTCATAAAATAATTATTAGTTTAATGGAACTATACCAATATAGGCTAGGAATGTATATACAAAAAAAGTACCTCATAATAACCTATGGCAGGCAGTTTACACCAGTGTGCATAAAATTTATAGCAGTTAGGTATTAGCCTCACAAGGCACAGCTAATTTTGCAGCTTTTTTTTCTTGTGATTAATTTTTATTTCATCATTATTGTCACCTATAAATGATTGGTTGATGATCATTTTCACCCAAATTTCCTTTTTTTTAACCTCTTGCTTCTATCTCAACGTCTAATAAAATTTATTCCAAGTCTACCACCATTCATGTTTCACGTTCTGAACCGTACAGATAGAACTTATTTACCAGTCCATATTTCTGTTAATTATGCTATTTACATAGTAAAAAAATAAAGATGTATGCTATTTTTCGAATTCATTGGCGGTGAACTTGATCCGTTCTTCAGAAACGATGTAAACAAAAGGCGTTGCACAGAGTACTCTCAAATATTATAAGTATTATAAGGTGAATATTATAAGTAAATAGAGTGTTAAACGTGATAAAAACAATTCTATGTAAGTTAATTTCATGAAAATGCACATTTAACTGAATAGTAGCACAATTTTGATTTAAAAACAAATGGAAAATATTCTGTGTGACGTCACACAGAGTATTTTCGGATGTTCCAATTTTATACTTGGTTTACTTCTCTATTTATTCACTATGGCTATCTAGTCCTTTAAATAGTTCTACATAATGATTTTTTTCTTATTTTACAGTCTATTTTACAGTCGCAGTTAAAATACTCAAAGTAAGTTTATGTGAAACTGGTTTTTAGATAATATATATCTATAATTTAAACCTGATCTGCTATATAAGCCTATATGCTAATGATTTGAAAGGTCGATCATATAAAAAATAACTGAAAATATCAAATAAGTAAAACGTTTGAAATTTCTCTACAGTTCATTGTAGATGTGACTTTGACGAACATTATTGGAATATGATGCGGATACCTTATCTTGATACCACTAGGGTAAGCTCCGAGTCATTGGACTGTTCCGCATTTACGATCGTGGAAGAAAAATTATCTAAAACTAGTGTAAATACTTTCCCGTTAAAAATAAAATGTCCCTAATTATAATTTATTACCTGGCATCAATTTACTTTCAGTGAATTAAATTAAAACTGATTTTTTTAACAAACTGATAAGATGTTTTATAGATAAAATATAAATAAAACACTCAATAAAAAATGATAATTTATATATCAAGTCAATATATTCCCGTGCGTATCATAGTTACATTCTTCATGTATAATACCCATAGTGTAAAAGCGGACACCAAACAAATAAAATCACGAAGGCTATTATTAGGGTAGATTAGTAGATCACAATTTAACTTTTATTTAAATTGGTATCCATGATACCTGCATGTATATTGGATACCAATTGAATGAGAGATAAATAATAATTATTATGAAATATAATATAATCAAAAATATGGAAAAGTTCTATAACTGGAAACTTACCCTAAAACCTTAACTAGTTTCTGTTTTTGTTCTACAGTTTAATAAAAGTTCCCTTTGATGAATGATTAGCTACATTAAACTAATCTGCGGACTAATTAGATTATTTAGGTCTTCTTCAAAATAATGACTATAAGATTCAAATTAAGTAAAATGAGTTCATTTTATTTAAGATGGAAAGATACCATAATTAGAATTACTGGCAATATCAATACCTAAAATGATATCTAACGTCCTTAATTATAAATTAGAATAAACTATCATAAAAGAATACTTTTTCTAACCGATACTGAATCTATCCATTTTATTCTACCGCCAGACCATTTTCCCAGGTAATTTCCTTGTAAATTAAAGGATATTTTCGTGCTGAGATGCAAGGCGTGTTCAGAGTGTGTATAGTACGCCAATATTGATTTCCTGAGAGGGTTAGATTGGGCACATCTCCCCCCCTTGAACTCTA
This sequence comes from Caprella mutica, assembly GCA_947561585.1. Taxonomy (NCBI): domain Eukaryota; kingdom Metazoa; phylum Arthropoda; class Malacostraca; order Amphipoda; family Caprellidae; genus Caprella; species Caprella mutica. The sequence continues at coordinate 9,453 of CANNZV010004425.1, read as the reverse complement.
ACGTCGTGGATGCTGTCGAATAATTTTGCAGAGAAGACATTCGCTTGAAGAACGACGTAGTAATACTCTCACAGAGTAGTAATACTCTCACAGCGTAGTAATACTCTCACAGCGTAGTAATACACTCACAGCGTAGTAATACACTCACAGCGTAGTAATACTCTCACAGCGTAGTAATACACTCACAGCGTAGTAATACTCTCACAGAGTAGTAATACTCTCACAGCGTAGTAATACTCTCACAGCGTAGTAATACACTCACAGCGTAGTAATACTCTCACAGTGTAGTAATACACTCACAGCGTAGTAATTCACTCACAGCGTAGTAATACTCTCACAGCGTAGTAATACACTCACAGCGTAGTAATACTCTCACAGCGTAGTAATACACTCACAGCGTAGTAATTCACTCACAGCGTAGTAATACACTCACAGCGTAGTAATACTCTCACAGCGTAGTAATACACTCACAGCGTAGTAATACACTCACAGCGTAGTAATACACTCACAGCGTAGTAATACTCTCACAGCGTAGTAATGCACTCACAGCGTAGTAATGCACTCACAGCGTAGTAATGCACTCACAGTGTAGTAATGCACTCACAGCGTAGTAATACACTCACAGCGTAGTAATACACTCACAGCGTAGTAATACACTCACAGCGTAGTAATACACTCACAGCGTAGTAATACACTCGCAGCGTAATAATACACTCGCAGCGTAGTAATACATTCAGGGCGTAGTAATGCACTAGTTTGTATGCATGTGCGGATGTTATTGGAATGTATTGCGGCTGTCTGTATTCTGTTACCATGATACACGACATACAATGATAGCAATTCAATGGAGTGATATTGATGTCTTATTCGCGTGGTGTATGAGCATTACAATCTATGATGATTGAAATGCAATATCTTTAAACGATGCTACTTAGTAACTAGGTAGTTAAAAGCTTTATTGAATAATTGATATAGGTTTTTTTAATAACTGACCTTTTTTTTTTAATTAGTTACTATGAAGATATCTTGGAGTTCAATAATATTAATATAGCTAGTAGATATTTTCAATACATCGATATTTCTGATAGTACATCTTACATTTTATCACTACATTGACAACCTGAGTAAATATCACGCTACTTCCAGTGACTTGGACTCCTTATTGATTATCAATATAGTGCCTATTTTATACCGGCAATATCAAAGCTAATTTATAATGTGATAGCATTTATTTATTCGATCATTTGTTGAATTAAATAGAAAACAATGGGTATTTTTTTTTACTTGAGAGTTTATTCTTCTCACTCGTTCCATCTCCACCCTCTTCATGCCACGTTCCATCCCTCGTTCCATGCCATATTCCATCCCTCGTTCCACCTCCACCCTCTCGTTCCATATCCACCCTCTTCAAGCCACGTTCCATCCCTCGTTCCATGCCATATTCCATCCCTCGTTCCACCTCCACCCTCTCGTTCCATATCCACCCTCTTCAAGCCACGTTCCATCCCTCGTTCCATGCCATATTCCATGCCTCGTTCCATGCCTCGTTCCATCCCTCGTTCCATGCCTCGTACCATGCCTCGTTCCATCCCTCGTTCCATCCCTCGTTCCATTCCACGTTCCACCTCTCGTTCTATCCCTCATTTCATCCCTCGTTCCATGCCACGTTTCATCTCTCGTTCCATGCCACGTTCCATCTCTCGTTCCATGCCACGTTCCATCTCTCTTTCTCTCTAACTAGGCGTGCCTCTATACATAAAGGCCTCTCTGAAAGCTTTCATTTGGTTGTTTGCTGCACTGATTTACATCACTTATTTACTCCAATGTAAATACCATCAAAAAACTAATAGGACTATCATTGTATTTTATTACAATGAGCCTAATATTACTCTATTTATTTACTTATATTTGTCTAAATAAATTGTAACTATATTTTGTACAGGGTAAGTTTCGAGTTACCGGACAGTTCCACATTTTCGAACATATTAGAAAATACTGTATAATACTTGCTATTAACTTATATTGGTATCCATGATACACGAGGTATTGGATACCTGAGGTATCATGGATACCAATTAAAATAACGAGATTTTTGATGGTTCGTTTATGATCGAGATTGTGGAACCGTCCAATAACTCGTTAACTTCCCCTACCCTGACTTAGTTCTTACGCACAAAGTGGCTAGAGTACGTACGCTTTTTGTACGCCAAGATACGCCTTTCTTCTGACCTAGTTATGGGATACGTTACGACGGGGAACGGAAGAACATGCCGATACGACTGGAATACTGATTGAATCCCATAGAAATGATCCATAGATCTGTGGGAAAAATGATCCATAGATCTGTGGGAGAAATGATCCATAGATCTGTGGGAGAAATGATCTATAGATCTGTGTGAAAAATGATCCATAGATATGTGGGAGAAATGATCCATAGATCTGTGGGAGAAATGATCCATAGATCTGTGGGGAGAAAAGATCCATAGATCTGTGGGGAGAAATGATCCATAGATCTGTGGGGGAAATGATCCATAGATCTGTGTGAAGAGATGATCCATAGATCTGTGGGAAGAGATGATCCATAGATATGTGGGGAGAAATGATCCATAGATCTGTGGGAGAAATGATCCATAGATCTGTGGGAGAAATGATCCATAGATCTGTGGGAGAAATGATCCATAGATCTGTGGGAGAAATGATCCATAGATCTGTGGAGAGAAATGATCTATAGATCTGTGGGGAGAAATGATCCATAGATCTGTGCGGAGAAATGATCCATAGATCTGTGGGGAGAAATGATCCATAGATCTGTGGGAAGAAATGATCCATAGATCTGTGGGAGAAATGATCCATAGATCTGTGGGAAATGATCCATAGATCTGTGGGAAGAGATGATCCATAGATCTGTGGGAGAAATGATCCATAGATATGTGGGGGGAAATGATCCATAGATCTGTGGGGAGAAATGATCTATAGCTAATCTGTGGGGAGAAATGATCCATAGATCTGTGGGGAGAAATGATCCATAGATCTGTGGGGAGAAATGATCCATAGATCTGTGGGGGAAATGATCCATATATCTGTGTGAAGAGATGATCCATAGATCTGTGGGAAGAGATGATCCATAGATCTGTGGGAAGAGATGATCCATAGATCTGTGGGAATATATGATCCATAGATCTATGGGGAGAAATGATCCATAGATCTGTGGGGGAAATGATCCATAGATCTGTGTGAAGAGATGATCCATAGATCTGTGGGAAGAGATGATCCATAGATCTGTGGGAAAAGATGATCCATGGATCTGTGGGAGAAATGATCCATAGATATGTGGGGGGAAATGATCCATAGATCTGTGGGGAGAAATGATCCATATATCTGTGGGGAGAAATGATCCATAGATCTGTGGGAAGAAATGATCCATAGATCTGTGGGAAGAAATGATCCATAGATCTATGGGGAGAAATGATCCATAGATCTATGGGGAGAAATGATCCATAGATCTGTGGGGAGAAATGATCCATAGATTTGTGGGAAGAAATGATCCATAGATCTGTGGGGAGAAATGATCCATAGATCTGTGGGGAGAAATGATCCATAGATCTGTGGGAAGAAATGATCCATAGATCTGTGGGAAGAAATGATCCACAGATCTATGGGGAGAAATGATCCATAGATCTATGGGGAGAAATGATCCATAGATGTTTGGAAGAAATCCTTATTTTTAGGTCACGTGACTGGCAATCTAGCGTCAATTTAATGGAGAAATGATATAACTGAAACAAAATAAGGTTTTACACCGTCTTCCTTAAGCCCCGTCCAGACGGTCAAATTTTTCAGAGAAGTGACAAACTTAATGACAAACTAAATGACGATAACTTCCTAGCGTCAGCAAACAGTCAAACTTTTCATCAGTTTTTTTATTCCAACATGTTGGATATCGTCATCAAAAAGTTTGTCAAACTATTTGCTGACGATAAAGTTTGAAGTACAAACTGACTTTCCGGCAATAATATTTTTTTATTTGCGCGTCATTTTAGTTTATTACAGCTAGGTACACCTACAAAAACCTCATTTTTTTTCAAACTTAGTATCTATCTAGTTACAATGGCTGACGACAGACTCTTTAATACTTGGTTGTATTAGAATGTATTAGATCTAAGTTATAGGTAGGCTACCTACGTTGTGAATTGTTTTCTATGATCTATTTTTGACTATCCTTTTCAAGACGATATTTTGTCATTAAAAACAAATTATTTTTTCTGGTTTCTTACTGTTCTAAATTTAGAAAATATACATACCAAGTTATATAATTTTTATTTTCACGATATATAACATTAATTTTGACGAAACTGACGCTAGTGAACTTCAAACTTTTGGCGAGAAAACTGACGATAAGTTTGTCATTTAGTTTGTCATTAAGTTTGTCACTTCTCTAAAAAAATTTGACCGTCTGGACGGGGCTTTAGCGTCCTGTAATCGCTGCAACACTTCCTCTCTCTAGAGTAGTTTATCATAACTCTATGTTCCCGGGTAATTTGGCCCCCGGAAATAGGGTCTCCGGAAAATTTGATCCCTGTTAATTTTACCCCGGAATTGGAAATTATATTAAAATAAAATAGTGTAGAATAAAATAAATATCATGCTGTATCAAAGACTAAAATATCTATACTAATAATTTTCCTCCTGTGTTTATTTATTTATCTACTTACTTATTTGGTGTCCGCTTCTTCAAGACAGGTAATAAACATGAAGAATGTAACTATGATACGCACGGGAATATATTGACTTGATATTTAAATTCCCATGTTTTAATTAACTTTTAACAAAAAATTAGCTATGAAAAAAGTATCAGTTTATGCAGAAAAATGAATTTTATTTTAATTCACTAAAAAATAACCTAACAACGGGAAATAAATTACTATTGAAGACCCGTTATTTCTAACGGGCAAATACACTAGTGACAATAATAATGCTCTAAATTATAAATTACTTATATTGTTGATACCAAGATTTGATAATATTTTATAAATCAATTGTTTTTTTATTCCAAATGTTAAATTATTTATTTCCTAAACTGTAAAAATTCATTGATTTGGTACAAAATCGTTAATATTGTAGATACCAAGTTCTGTACTTGTTGTACAATTTATTATTTGGAAGAAAGGGAAAAATTTACAAATTGAAATATGAAAATAATTAATAATATGAAATACCTAGAATGAAATGGAAAATAGAGCATCGAATTAAACATAATATAAGTCCAAGAAGTAAATAACGTCCATAAAATAAAAAAGCGGGATCGAATTACCAGGCACCAAATTATCAGGGGATCAAATTATCAGGGACCAAATTACCAGGGGATCAAATTACCGGAGATCAAATTACCAGGGATCAAATTACCAGGGGATCAAATTACCAGGGGATCAAATTACCAGGGATCAAATTACCAGGGATCAAATTACCAGGGGATCAAATTACCAGGGATCAAATTACCAGGGGATCAAATTACCAGGGACCAAATTACCAGGGGATCAAATTACCGGAGATCAAATTATACCGGGGATCAAATTACCAGGGATCAAATTACCGGGTGTAAAATTACCGGGAGTCAACTTACCAGGGATCAACTTACCGGGGATCAAATTACCAGGGGACCAAATTACCGGAGATCAAATTACCGGGGTATCAAATTACCGGGGGATCAATTTACCGGGGATCAAATTACCGGGTGTAAAATGACCAAAGGATCGAATTACCAGGGGATCAAATTACCAGGGATCAAATTACCGGGTGTAAAATTACCGGGAGTCAACTTACCAGGGATCAAATTACCAGGGGACCAAATTACCGGAGATCAAATTACCGGAGATCAAATTCCCGGGGGATCAAATTTCCGGTCACGGTTGAAAATATAGGTGCTGTTTAAAAAAAAATCATTAGAATCTATATCCATTATGGAAAAAAATAAATATATTTTATTATTTTGATTTTTTTTATTACTAATTACCTATTGAAATACTTTTCCCTACAAATACCATCAAATACTATAACCATAACATATTTATTGCCCATTCATTAGAATATGTAGGGATTTAATATCCATGTTTCATAGTGTGGCAAAATATTCGGAACTTTTTTGGAGAATTCAATCCAAACTTCAACATGGAAACTTAAAGCCAATTAGGGTAAGTTTTGAGTTATTGAACGATTCCAAATTTATGTAATAATTATTATTTAACTTATATTTTAATTGGTTTCCATAATAAATGCAGATATTATAAATTAAAATAAAAGTTTAAATTTTTTTTTATATTATCGATAATGTGGAACTGTCCGATAACTCGAAACTTACCCTAATATTTTAATCAAGTAAACTAACACTTTGTTATACTAATTGATGTACAGTCCTGAAAAAAATATATGAACCACTATTAAATTTTTTTAAAACAACGGTAACTATTATTAAAAAAACATCCTTAACTTTAAACAATGTGTGTTTTTTAATGTTTAAAATAGATTCATTTAATACTATTGCTAACAATGTCCCAGAAAATAGGGTAATTAATTAATTTAGCGCAGTGCAGTGTAATTAATATAAGTATACGATAGTTTTGTCGCTGATAGTACATAGGAGTGTCTTCCCTCATATTTCCAGGGAGGGTCAATCTGCTGTGCGGCACCAGAGGAGGAGGTTGCTATGTGCCTGCCTCCCAGTCACTTACGTTCAGTTAACAACCCTTTTCTTATCAGCAGTGATAGTGATATCTCTTATCGTATTCTTAACATGATTTCTATTTTTCAGAGATAAATTCCCGTAGACTTTTCAGTGTTATTTGCAATCCAGAGCATTTGTTTGTGTTATATCTAGGTATCCATGCTACCGGACAAAGAAAAAGCCATGGTTTGAAATCCCGTGATTTTAGCATAATAATAATTATCGTGTGGTTAGATAATCATTCGTGTGGTTAGATAATCATACGTGCGGTGGTTAGATAATCAATCGTGTGTGGTTTTTAATCAGTGTTTGTGGTTTTAATAATGAAAGGTTTTGGAAAGCTTCTTCGACGATCTACAACCGAAGAGGAAGAACAGCAATCTTTGCAGAATCCCCAACAGGAGACTCTTTTAGCTGATCATCCCCAGGGCCCTGCAGTTGGGGAGGGTATTGACTTGCCCCCAGTGGACCAAAGTGACGACTCCGATAGCCCCCCATCTCACCCACCACCCCCACCCCCGGGTGAGGAATCTAAAGGTAAGATTAGGCACCCCTTCCGGGAACTATTTATACTTTATTGAATAAAATAATACTGAGTTCTTTAAGTAAAACTTTGGTTGTGATATTTATTTGAATGTTTAATTGAATATTTATTTGTAAATTTGTTAGAATATTTGAATTGAATAATTAAATGAATATATAAATATTGAATGTTTATTTGAACAAAAATTTAGTAAAACATTTTGTCGATAAAATTTTCTGTTTTAATTGATTTTAGTGAATATTATAAATATAAAAATTTCAAAATATTGTTCAAATAATAGAAATTTTAAATTAAATCTATTAATTAATTTTATATAGAAAATTCTTTTACTGTTTTAATATCAATTAAAGTTATTTTATTAACCAAACTGAAATTTCAATTATACATAATATTCTATGGTATATAATATCTTACTGTATACATTACAGGTAAATAACTGTACCATGTACAGGTAAATAACTGTACCATGTACAGGTAAATAACTGTACACTATACAGGTAAATAACTGTACCATGTACAGGTAAATAACTGTACCATGTACAGGTAAATAACTGTACCATGTACAGGTAAATAACTGTACACTATACAGGTAAATAACTGTACCATGTACAGGTAAATCAATATAGCGTGCTTCCTAATAAAAAATAGCCACTACAGCCTGCTCTTTACTTTAATGTTCTTATTTTAACCTCGTCATTTATTGTAGAGTGTGAGTTATTATTTATCATATATTATATAATTTAAACAGTTTCTAAGCCTATTTACTAGATTTTGGAAATTCGATTCCATAACAGTGAAATTAATTATACTATGTCTGATATTGCCTATACTATGTCTGATATTGCCTGTACTATGTCTGATATTGCCTGTACTATGTCTGATATTGCCTGTACTATGTCTGATATTGCCTGTACTATGTCTGATATTGCCTATACTATGTCTGATATTGCCTGTACTATGTCTGATATTGCCTGTTCTATGTCTGATATTGCCTGTACTATGTCTGATATTGCCTGTACTATGTCTGATATTGCCTATACTATGTCTGATATTGCCTGTACTATGTCTGATATTGCCTGAACTATGTCTGATATTGAATATACTATGTCTGATATTGCCTGTACTATGTCTGATATTGCCTTACTATGTCTGATATTGCCTGTACTATGTCTGATATTATTGATATTGCCTATACTATGTCTGATATTGCCTATACTATGTCTGATATTGCCTTTACTATGTCTGATATTGCCAATACTATGTCTGATATTGCCATTACTATGTCTGATATTGCCTTTACTATGTCTGAACACTGTAAATAATGAAGCTGATGACAGAAAGTTAGTTAGCTTATGATTTCCCAGTGGAACAGATTGTTCAATAATGTTATAAGCCTGCAAATTAGAGTAAAGAAAATTATATGCAAATGACACAGTGAAGAGTTAAAACAACCACCAATAGTTGTAAATAAAGTGCACAGTGAAGAGTTAAAACAACCACCAATAGTTGTGAATAAAGTGCACAGTGAAGAGTTAAAACAACCACCAATAGTTGTGAATAAAGTGCACAGTGAAGAGTTAAAACAACCACCAATAGTTGTAAAGTGCACAGTGAAGAGTTAAAACAACCACCAATAGTTGTAAATAAAGTGCACAGTGAAGAGTTAAAACAACCACTAATAGTTGTAAATAAAGTGCACAGTGAAGAGTTAAAACAACCACCAATAGTTGTAAATAAAGTGCACAGTGAAGAGTTAAAACAACCACCAATAGTTGTAAATAAAGTGCACAGTGAAGAGTTAAAACAACCACCAATAGTTGTAAATAACGTTCACAGTGAAGAGTTAAAACAACCACCAATAGTTGTGAATAAAGTGCACAGTGAAGAGTTAAAACAACCACCAATAGTTGTAAATGAAATGCACAGTGAAGAGTTAAAACAACCACCAATAGTTGTAAATAACGTTCACAGTGAAGAGTTAAAACAACCACCAATAGTTGTGAATAAAGTGCACAGTGAAGAGTTAAAACAACCACCAATAGTTGTAAATAAAGTGCACAGTGAAGAGTTAAAACAACCACCAATAGTTGTAAATAAAGTGCACAGTGAAGAGTTAAAACAACCACCAATAGTTGTAAATAACGTTCACAGTGAAGAGTTAAAACAACCACCAATAGTTGTGAATAAAGTG
>CANNZV010004424.1:0-41246 GCA_947561585.1 Caprella mutica | reverse complement strand
TGGGGGGTGGTTGGTCTGACAGGTGCCCCGGGGTTCATGGACCTCATCATGGGTGTGCCTGAGCCTGACTGAGAACCCATGTACACGGGGGACTGAGAGGAAATGGCTACACCAGGTCTGTTAGTAAGGCCTGAAAAATAATAAACCAATATTTAGAAGGTTATTCTGACAAATAGTATAGAACAACATTTGGAGGTTTATTCTTAGGTAGAAATAAGTAAAAAAAAAATCTGGCGAGCTTTTTGTACAACAGTTGGAGGCAGCTACTAAAAATTGTTGTTTCAATTTTTTTTTTAGAAATTCTTTCTTTGAAAATGAAAAAAAAAAAATTTTTGACAAAAAAGAATGGAAAAATGTGTTAAATGATTAGACATGAAAAAGTGGTTTTGAATTACTAGTAGTGTTATTTTCTCACCAGATATATCAGAGTTGCTGCCCTCATCTCCCTCATGCACTGCTTTCTGATGTTTCATCTGCTCCATCTTCTCCTGCTCCAACAGATCCTCAATGAGGAGAGGCAACTCCTGTTAAAGGGGATGGCAGTGTTAATATCAACTCCTGTTAAAAGGCTAGCATTGTCAGGGAGTAAAAAAAAAGTAGGTGGAAAAAAATAGTAGGTGAAAAAAAAGTAGGTAAAAAAAAATAGTAGGTAAGAAAAATAGTAGGTGAAAAAAAATAGAAAAAAAAAACTAGGTAAATAAAAATAGAAGGTAGCTAAATAAAAATAGTAGGTGGTTAAAAAAACCTGTCAAAAACATGAATAGGGGGGGGGGGAATAAATAAATAGTAAGAGGTTGGGGGGGGGGGGGGTAATAATGGAAGTATTAAAAATTTGTTTTGGAACCAAAGGCCATATCACTGACAAAAGGAAATTAAATACAAGGGACTGGAAGAAGCAGTCAGAAAGAAAAGTGACTCAATGAACAAAGTCACCCACCACTTTACAGTGACAAAGCTCATGGATGTAGAAAAGCTACTGATTAATACAGTCACCTACCACCATTTAGTGGCAATGCTCATGAATGTAGAAAAACTAATCCAACAAAAAAAACCCTACCATCATTTAGTGGTAAGCTCATGCTCATGGATGCAGGAAAGCTACTCCATGATTAAAGTCAAAAGTAAATAAAAATTTAAGTAGGTAATTATTTTATTTATTCATTGTGAAAGAACATGGAAAATCCAGTTAGGGTAAATTCCTAATTATAGGTCAGGTCCACATTTTCGGACACCTAAGAAATTTTTTTATAATAATAATAATTATATTTTTACTTCATTTGGTATCCATGATTCAAGCAGGTATCATGGATACCAAATAAAAATAAAATAATTAATATATAATTTTTTTCTTAGGTGTCCAAAAATGTGGACCTGACCGATAATTAAGAACTTAAAACCCTAGCCAATATAGTTTTTTTTTGTTCTCTCCACAATGAAAAGTAGATCCAGAAATTAAACATCTCATAGAAGGGCACTAGCAGCAAATAGCCCACTAATCAACTCTGTCTCTTACCAACTAACATGCAACTAAAGAGGAAGAACAGAGGATAAATGGAGAAAGCTTTGGGATAACAACATTTGTTAGCTATAGACAAAACAAAATCCATTGTTCTGAATGATATCAGAATAACAATATTAAGAGTCGTTAGTAAATCCATGCATGACATACTAAACAACATAATAAAAAACTCCTCTATAGTGAATGAGTTAGGATTTACCCCGTATATATAGTGAGTGAATTAAATTTCTTCAGTCTGCCATGAAATAGCCTTCAGTTTTCTATACTGATGCTTTTAGACTGGTTTTCATGGCAGACTAAAGAAAAATTGTTCCCTATACAGGATAGCTACATCCTAACTCATTCACTATAGGAGTTTTACTATAGCTACTAGCTAGGGTAAATTACGAATTATCGGTCAGTTTCACATCTTCGGTCATGTAAGAAAAAACAATATTATAATTGTTATTTTAGTTGGTATCCATGATACCAACCAACTAAAATATGACCAAAGATGTGAAACTGACCGATAATTCATAATTTACCCTACTTCAAGTCAGTTACAAATAGGCACCAGAGTTAAAATTTAGAAAATAGAGTGAGGGTCACAGTGAGTGTTTTCTTTGTACAGTGGGAGCGAGCAGAAGACAAACCTTTGTGTAGTCGCTACCCGAGTACAATACTTCTTATTGTTGTATTGATTGGTTAGTTTACATTTTTTGAAATAGGAAGCGATGCATTTAGACGAAGAAAAGAACACACGACAAACACAAGCAATTTCAGTAAAAATTCATTCACTAGGAAATGTTATCTTGCATCAGTTGCGTCAAATGAGAGTCGGGTAAGTTCCGAGTTGTCAAACTGTTCCATATTTTAGATTAAAAAAAATTAACTCTTGTTTCAATTGGCATACAAGATACCTGCAGGTATCATGGATTAATACTACAGCAAAACTCCTCTATAGTGAATGAGTTAGTATGCAGACTGTATAGTGAACAAATTTTCTTTAGTCTCCCATAAAATGTCCATCAGTTTTCTAAAACTGATGGTAATTCATCACAGACCTAAGAAAATTTGCTCACTATACTGGCAAAATCTTAACTTATTCACTATAGAGGAGTTCTACTGTTGTTCAACTTAAATTGAAACTAACGAGTTGAATAGATGCACACGTTTTCTTTTGAAAATGTGGAACCGTCCTATAACTCCGAACTACCGCCGAAGCCGACGAGGTTAGCAAAAATCATTTCAGGCGGGTTTTATTCTTCACACAGTAAAGTTACGCAAGGCACTGGAAGACGATTAGTCGGTTACACGCAGAAGATGGCACACAATGAAAGAGATATCACACGAAAGAAATGGCTATCACTCGAGACTATCAAAATATTCAAATACCTGCTTGTTGGACTGTCCTTCGCTAGTCTGCGGCTGTGATAGAGGTTGCTGTCGGAAGAAGAGGACGTTAGAGGGGCGTGTGGTGCGAGTGATCGGGGGAGATACCGTGGGGGAGAACATACATGGGGGCTACATCGATAGTGTTGGTAATACAGTGTGGGGGGAGTTGGATATATATCGAACTACTAGTGGGGGGAGAGTGGAACATATATATTGAACTAGTGAAGTTTTAAACTAGTGCTAAACTTAAACATGTATCAAACAAGTTCAGACTTGTTTTCAACTAGTGACTTGACAAATGTTATCTGCTTTGAATAATTCTTAAATAATTGGTTTTAAAACTGATATATATATTTTATATATGCCAGGACCAACACTATCATTCTATTATTAGTTAAATAGCTAGTACTATTTTTTCTATCTGAATCTTGTCTAGCTATTATATTTTCTTTAGATAGGGATACCTTTAAAGCTTATCAGGTCCTAAGTATATTTATATAAATTTTAATAAAAGCTATATGTATAGTGAAAGAGTTGTCTAGACTGTTTTGTTGCGTCATGTAGCTAAGGGACTTTTGCTTCGATAAATAAAGTCAGAATAGTTTCTCCATCACACATGACTTAACATTGTGATATTTATTATTTTCTAAAATATTGGGATAAGGAGACAGCTAATGGCAATTAATGTAAATGAATAATTTGAACATAAATTTTTTTTTTATATTTCAACTGGTAGCTATCCCTGATGGAAATAACAATTGATATCAAATTTAAATAATATTATTTATTTTACATGATCGACAACATGATACCGTCCAATAACTCTATGCTTAACCTAGCTGAATTCTTTAGGACTAATCTGTAGGGTTGTGACAATATGCGTTTAAAATCATAGATCTTAAGAAGATCACAGACGAAATGAAATGGTATCGAATACTATATACCGCTGGTGTAGAACCATTCAATACTCTTTAATTCTCTCCGTCTGTAATATTCTCGGGATCTATGATTTTAAAAGCATATTGTCACAACCTGACTAATCTGTAGTTATATCAATAAACTTCTCTACAAATGAAAAAAAAACCAGTAAAGTTTAGCAACACCGAGAAATGGTTAGTTTCTATATTCACTTCAAAATAAACAAATAAACAATGTGTAGCTATATACAACAATAACAGTAAAGTTCATACTGCCGACATGCAAAACATTAAAACAAAAACTATGACAAAACGATCTACATCGAGACTAGCTACATTCATAATCATTTTGACATCAAATTAAATCATAAATTCATAATCTACACATACACATTTTTCTGATTTGCATGCAAGAGAACAAAATTAAATAAAAACTAAGAAGAAGGTAAAGAAATTAGAGAATTGACGGCTGGCAAGATGCGAAAACTAAATCAAGAGACACGGGTAAGTAACGCGCAAGAACAAAAAGAAGGGATTTACCCGCTTCAAAAATAGTTTTTTGAAGCAAAACAACTGAACAACAAAAAATACAAAAGTCAAAACATGAACTCAGGACAAATATCATAAACTTCGGAAAAATGTTCTTTTCAAACGAAAAAAAATGTAGCTAGCTATTTGTTAGGGCAAGTTCCGCATTGTCGGACAGTTCCACATTTACGATCATATAAGAGCCTTTCCAAACATTTTAGCTGGTTGTTCTATTTAGTATCCATGAAACCTAAAAGGTGTGATACTCCTGTACCTTTCAGGTATCATGGATACCAATTAAAATATGGAGCAAAAATGTTGCATAATTTTTTCTTAGCTACATGATCGGAAATGTGGAACTGTTCGATAACTCAGAACTTACCCTGGAGCATCCAGAAACCAGGTTTGAAGAATAAAAGCAACGAACGTAAAAAGACAAAAACAATGAATAGGAAGATTCAATGGGAGGGGTTAACTGTGAACGGGAGGAGTTAACTGTAAATGGGAGGAGTTAACTGTAAATGGGAGGAGTTAACTTTGAATGGGAGGAGTTAACTGTAAATGGGAGGAGGTTACCACAAATGGGAGGAAGTAGGAGTCGAACTAACCTTGAGTAAAAGAGGCCTCCTGTGAGAGGAATGAGAGAGGGGGTGGTGTGGGTGGAGGGGGGAGAGGGATGGGGGAGAACATAGCATTCCCCCACCCTGGGGAGAAAGTTGGGGGAGAGAGAGAGGAGAGTGGGGAGACATAGCTCCTCCCGTCCCTGGGGAGGAGTGAGGAGATACCCTCATCATGAGAGGTGATGATCCAGGCTCACCAATGAGCATCTAGCAGCACAGAATTGAGGAGAACTTACGTTAGAAAAAGAACAAACACACGCACACACACACACACTGGATAGAAATACACCAGGAAAATTAGTGACAAATCATTAGTGGGTAAGTTCTGAGTTATTGAACAGTGCCACATTTTCGATCATAAACGAAAAACATAAAATTTAGTCATTATTTCAACTAGGATACTAATTTTAATGAGTTAAATTTTAAGATCTATATCATGGACTCCAATTTTAAATAACGGGTTGATTTATATTTTTTCTTTGGTGATAGAAAATGAGGCGCCGTTCGATAAATCAGAGCTCACCTGCCTCCCAGTGATCTTACCTGTGGTCGTGGGTAGGGAGGAGGCTGTCCAGGATAAGGAGGGGGAGGAGGATGCTGCATCTCGGCAACACCACCAGCTCTCACCATCTGCTGGTGCTGGGGATTCATCATCCTGACTCCTCCTGCTGGGTAACCTGAGAAACAGAAACAACATTATTAGGGGGAGGAGCAACAACGCCTAGATTATTAGGGGGAGGAGCAACAACGACTAGATTATTAGGGGGAGGAGCAACAACGACTAAACTATTAGAGAGAAGCAACAAGATTATTAGAGAGAGGAGCAACTAATTCGAAGTAAATAATTGAAGAATACTTTCGTAATGATTAACTAATTCAAATAAGTTTGAAAGTGCAACTATTTTAAAAAAATTATTCCAACTAAAAAAATTTGAACCTAGATATTTTTTCCCCAACTAAAATTTTTCTCTTGCTCATATTTTTACAAAGTAAATTGTTTTCTCTATAAAAACTAATTTTAATATCTCAGTAGGTATCCATCTTCAAGAAATGAATGCATTTCTGTTTAAAAATTAATTTTAATATCTTAGTAGGTATCCCATCTTCAAGAAATGAATGCATGCTTTTGATAGTGTCTTACCTTGCATACTGTGCATCATATGAGGTGATATTCGATTGACAGGTCCCCCACGCCCCATCATCATAGGGACAGATGGTCTCATCTGTCCCATGACATTCATGCCCTGGGTAGAGGGTCCCATTGAGCTGCCCCCCATCATACCCACAGGACTAGGGTGCCCCATAGGAGGGGTAGCTCCAGGGGAAGGATGTGGGATGGGCGACTGCTGCATGTGGTGTAAGGGTGATGGTTGACTACTAGGAGCGCCTACTGAAGGAGGTCCTACAATGCCTGAAGGAGTTGTAGATGGAGAGGGTGTTGGAATGGGAGTGTTTGGAGCAGTTGAAGACGATATGGAGGTCGGAGTCATCGATGGAGACTGTGAAGACACCATCGGAGAAGAGACTGAGTGAGCAGTAGGAGAAGATTGGTTGAACATAGGGTTATTTGGAGTGGAGGAGACTTTCGAGATGTCTGGAGTTTTGTCTGAGGGAGCTGAGTCTGTGGTAGCGGTGGAAGATGGAGCAGTGGTGGAAGTGTGCATCGTATCCATTGACGTGGAGGGAGGAGTAGAGGAGCTTAGGGGGGAGTGTTGTAAGGAGGAGAAGAGATCTGAGTTCTCACTGTTAAGCAACTCCTCCAGATTATTCTTCAGGGCCTCCTCCGTTATGGAGGACATTTCCCCCGCCACTAACTCCTCTAGCTCCTCTGCTGAAGTGTGCGTTGTGGCCTTTGGCGGATTCCTTTGGTAAGTTTTTCCATTATTCTGCTGTTCCTGTTCTAACTGCTCCAATTCCCTAGTTAGCGACTCGGGTAATTCAGAAACTGACGTTGGTACACTAGTGCCCTGAGTCTGTGTTTGCATCATTGGTTGCTGCTGAAAAGATTGCTGGGGCATGTGAGGGTACATCATCCTTTGCTGGGGATTGACCTGCATTGGACCAGCTTTCTGGAGCATTTGCTGTCCTTGTTGCATGTGCATCTGTGAAGATTGTGGATGCATCTGCGGTCTCTGATGCATGTGCATTTGGTCACCTTGCTGTGGATGCATCTGGGCTCTCTGTTGGTGATGCATCTGCATCTGCTGTTGTGGATGCATTGACATTGGCTGCTGGGGATGCATTTGTAGCCCCTGTATATCTGATGTCTGCTGAGACATAATTTGCTGCCCCTGTGGATGCATTTGCGGACTAGTTTGTGGATGCATCTGCGGACTAGTCTGTGGATGCATCTGGGGACTTAGTTGTGGATGCATCTGCGGACTAAGTTGTGGATGCATTTGAGGCCTAGGCTGCTGATGCATTTGAGGTCTTTGTTGAGGATGCATCTGCTGTATACTTTGCTGTGGATGCATTTGAGGGCTCTGCTGAGGATGCATCACAGCACCTTGTTGCTGGGGCATCTGGAGATGGTGCTGCATCTGCTGGTGGTGCTGTGGCTCCACGTTACCCCCAGGGGATTGCACTGGGGTCATTACCCTGGGGGAGGGACTCTGGTTCCCCCTATTACCCATATGAACCATTCTTTGTGCATCAATTTGATACTGTCCCGTCTTATGTTGAATCATTCTCATGTCCCCTCCTGGGACATTAACCCCCTGTGGAGGTGTGTACCGCATCCTTACGGGCCCACCAGCTGGCTGCATGGTACCGGGTCTGGGGAAGGGTTGTCTGAAGTGCTGGTTTGGGGGCCTTTGACCTGGGACTGAGATTTGCTGTGTATTAGAGTGCCATTCGTTGGCAGAATCAGAGATTAGGGTAGTGGCCGGCTGATTTGGTGTACCTGCAGCAGATAGAATAAAATAAAAACAGAGAACACGACAAAATGCAGAAAAGAATAGGAAAAATTCAGTAGATAAGTTCCATATTTTACCTAATGAAAAATTATATAATAAATGCAGTTTTCATGGATATTAAGTAAAAAACAGTTAAATAATAATCTCTTTAGCTACACTACAAATAACCCCTCTTATATAACTGTTCCTCTTTCAGTTATGCGAATAACAAGATGATAAATAAATGCACCCTAAAGCATAACCTATGAGTTAAGATTAGCTACCTTGCGTAGCCGAATAGGGTGAGTTGTGGGGGACAGGAACCCCTCCCCCGGTGGCTGAGGAAGCTTCTCCAGCTGGGGGAGACACGGCAGAACCAGTTGGAGTGGTGGACTGCTGCTGCAGGGCCTGCTTCATGGCCTTCTGCTGCTCCTGAAGAAGGGAGAGTGTTAGGAGCTTGGGAGGTGTAAAATAGGAAAAAGGGAGTGAAATTAATCATCGATAAATAATTCACTAACAAATTGGTTAAGTGATTAATTATTAATTTAATAGGGGTTTAACGTCTGCTTCGGAACCAAAGGCCATATCGCTGACGTCAAAAAGAAATTAAGTACAAGGGATGGTTAAGTGATTATCGAGTAAAAGCAATAGAAGATTCTTCTCTTAAATCTTCTATGGCCCCACCATAAAAGAGAAAGTTATGGTAAGGCCATAGAAGAAGGGCCTCTTTTGATCTTCTGCAGCCCCACCATAAATATCAATGAGTTGTATTTAATATTACTAAATATGTCCATTAATGGGTAGCTAATGTTGTAGCTAGCTGTAAATGATTATTCATACCATCAGAGAAGTGACAAAAGGTAAATATGAGCATTTAATAACCATAATAAACGTACATTAAACCGTAGCTACACGGTTGCTCAACTTTAACTTAGCTGTCCCAAAATAAGGCCGCCCTCCATGTACGGGTTGACAACAATGAACATACATATCAACCAGTAACCATAATAAATATATGTAGCTATAATCAATGAAATCTAAATACTCAGTCAAAGTAGATACACACAAACAAATATCAAGAATAGAGTGGTAGGTACCATGCACAGTAAGTAATACACTATTGTCCAAATTACAACTATAGGTACAATGCATAATAAAGACCCTTAGCTACTATTGGAGTCACTGCATGATGCTAATTTCACAAATCACAGTTTTCTAATTTTCTATTGTCTGCAAATCTTACAAATTTGTCATTGTGTAGATAGCTACCCAGACCAGTTTTAAAATATCTACAAACATTCGATAGAGTTTCTGAAATTGGTAACCTGTGAAACAATCATCACACTTTTCTATGACAGTAGCTACAATAAAGTTGAACAAATAGAAGCAACTTACCAATTTACCTAAAGACAATATAATACACAATTGACAATAGCTACTTAACTAGGAATTACCTACTATTACCATACACAATATTACCATAGCTACAAGATATTGGAGGTTATGTATAGGGATTAAACATTCAAAATACCAATGAAGAATCAGGCATTGAAAATATAAAGGGCCGTACACACGCAGAGTTTTTTTTCAAGTCTTTCCACCAGACTTTTTGCTAAGCTCCTCCTACTTTTTCCACAACATTTTTAAATTATATAAGAAATAACTTTATTATTATTTATTTCAGTTAGTATCCATGATACCTGCAGGTATCATGGATACCAAATTAAATAAATAATAATAAAGTTATTTCTTATATAATTTAAAAATGTTGTGGAAAAAGTAGGAGGAGCTTAGCAAAAAGTCTGGTGGCAAGACTCAAAAAGCCCTGCATGTGTACGGCCCTTAAGGGAAATATAGCTACTACATATATATGTGTATATAATTGGAAATTTTGGTAGTTATTTTGAAAGGGATCAAACTGTAGTCAAGATTTTAGGTTACTAACTCACATTCTTCGTCAATAGATTTTGCTTACTTTAAGCATTAAAAGGAACGTGAAGAATAAATAAGACGCGTATGGTGGAGGAAGGGCAAAAGCCACATTTAGAGAAAGTTCAGAAGTATTCACCGTTTGTGGATAGTTCCTTTACCCAATATGACGCACTCGGTGGAGGTAGGGTCACATATTATCATAAAATTCTTAAAAATTTTCATGAGGAGTATCTAAATTTTGTAGATTGATTTTTGGAAGCTAACTGCAATAAACTTTTACCTAACTTTGCATAAATAAAATACTGATTAGAAAAATAAAAAATATCGAAAAGTATATTTAGTTAGCTCTTTTCCGTTAAAAAAATAGGTTTTTCTTCAAGTTTGGTGGCTTAGGAAATTCCTCCACTGAATGCGTGAAGATGTGAAGAATTTTTAATGATTCAGAATTTCTTTAAAATTTTCTGAACATAAAAATCTTTAGGAATTAGTTAGGGTAATCATTACAAACTATGGATGGGAAGGTTTCTGCATAGGAAAGTAATTATTATAACCAATCAAACAAACAATGATTATAACTAATCATTACGAATTATTTACTTGGGGGCTATGAAAGGAACAAGATTGTGGAGGAAAAGGAAGAGAGATATTCTTCTACTCTAGTGGGTTAGAGAGAAGGATTCGATTAGACTTTCGCATGCTGAACCTGAAATGGATTAGTCGACAAACATTCAGAAACGGTCATTCGATAAGAGCATTAGTAGGTACAACTCAAAAACGGTCATTCAAAAGGGCATACAATTCGATAAGGGGCATTATATCGAAGAGGAATAGGTTTTCGTAGGCAGGCAATGAAATGACAATTGATACCGAAAATGCAAACGGTCATTCGAAAGGGGCATAAATATTGATGAGGAGTAACAGGTTTTCGTAGACAGGCAATGAAAGAACGAGTGATGCTGAAAATGCAAACACATACTGACCATTGGTACCTCTTGAACACAATCTGGAGATTGGGGGAGAGAAGAGGGGGTGGGGGAAGAACACTCGTTCGAGGTGGTCTCGTTTGGAGGAGACGAGTCAATCACCCTCGTGTTGATGGTCGTTAGAGGTGATGGGACTGAAACGACCGTATCACTTTCCACCGATTCTTCAGTTTTGGTATTTTTTAAATCTTCACTGTCCATATTAGGGGATGGACTTCTGCTTGGTACGTGAGTGCAAGGAATCAGGGAAGTATCCGCCGGTAGGGATACGGACGGTATGAAAACGTTCTTGATGGCCTGTGAGCCTATAAACTTGGTGGTGGATACCGGTGGGAGCTGCTGGGATACCAAACCAAGTCTGTGCTGCTGAAAGTTCAACCTATTGCTCCCTTGGCTGTACGGGTAAATGGTGACCACATTCTGGTTCTGGCGCTGTACGTGAGTACTCGTGGTACTTGTTGTAGCAGCGGTTGTGGTACAAGCAGAAGAGGAAGCTGAGCTGTGCTGGGGTACCAGATCCTGATGATGAATTAATGGCAGTGTCTGCATTATTTCGAGCGGGGTAAGGACGCGAATATGCTGATCACAGTCTACTTTTGACGTTGTGACCGAATCTTTTGCCTCTAAGTTGAAGCTCATGGATGAAAGGGCTGTCAAAGAAGCCATAGAAGATGGTAATGGTGACGTGGCTACCACTGGCGTGTTAGAAGTTGATGACGCAGTTGAAGAAGTAGGCTGTACGTTTCCTTTATCATCAGCCCCGTCTTTAACATCAACGGGATTATCCGGAGATGGGGATTCATCATTGGAGTTGGAGGAGGCTGGAGAGTTAGAGGATGATGAGATATAGGCGCAGCTGGAACTAGTTGGCATTTGCACGTTTTTTTCTGCGGCAACAGTTTTCCCTGAAGTGTGACAGGGTGACATTGCCGTCATATCCGATATAGAGGAAGAAGAGGATGGCGAAGGAGACCTAGTGTAACCAGACACGGTTTTCCCATCAGAATTTCTCGGAGCAGGATCAGAGCTCAAACCAACGGAGCTTATATCCTCGCATGATGAGCTATCGCTCAGCGTGATTGTGTTGATATCGTCTGCGGACGACTTTGGCACACACGACTTGGCAATGAAGAGGTTGCTGTCAGTCGTTGTTGTGCAGATGACGTATGATCCCTGAGGTGGGGTCGTGGAGGTCGAAAACTGGAGGGTTCCACACTGGTTCGGGTAAACCAACGCAGATCCGC
This sequence comes from Caprella mutica, assembly GCA_947561585.1. Lineage (NCBI taxonomy): Eukaryota > Metazoa > Arthropoda > Malacostraca > Amphipoda > Caprellidae > Caprella > Caprella mutica. Next base: position 29,235 of record CANNZV010004424.1, on the reverse strand, counting down.
CGATGTTGTTTGTCGCCGTGATAGTCGACATGCGACATTGCTAGCGAGATTAGTGCAGAGATTACAACAGTGCATAGTTAGTGTATACAGCATGACAGTGACATTTTCAGTTAGTAATGTTAATTAATTTCAATATAGTGACACAATTAGATCATTATTTAATATTAATAGGAGCAAATAAATAAAAGTGTTTGAAACTCATGCACCACACACCCCCGAATAAAAAAGAGTAAGGAAGTTATTCAAAATTTCCCTTTTTAGTATATTTGATACCAATTAGCTAGCTATCAGTTTGTAGGTTAGTTATCATCTGTCTGACCAAAAACAAAATTATTTCAACCCAATGAACCAAAATGAAGAGAATATCACCAACATGCAAAGAAAACAAGCAACAAGAAAAATAAACCAAAAAGCAAAAAGAAGAAAAAAATAAAAAATGAGAGAAAAAAAAAGTTGGGCGAGATCTGAAATATAGGACAGTAACACTTTTTCAATCATAAAAAAAGTAGCTACATAATAATTAAAACATTACTTCAATAGGTAATAATCAATACAGCTTCTTATATGATCGAAAATGTGGAATCAACCAATAATTCAAAACTTACCCTAACAAACAAAAAAAAGAGCAGAAATGATGATAGTGGCTAGGTGATAGCTAGTTACATGCTTACCTGTTTGTTCTTGTAATAGTCCTTTTTGTTCTCCCTTGCTCTGGTGGCAAACTCTTTGCGCGACTCAGAGTCCAAGTTCTTCCATATCCTCTTGATTTGACGCTCCCTTTCTGGTATCACTGTAATGGCAATTAACTGACTGTAAGAATTCATGTGGCAAAGAATGATAAATGTAGGGGTAACAAGAGGGACCTCTGGGGGTACGCACCCCCAGGGGAAGCTGAGACACTTGAAGTTATTAGAAAAAATTAGAAGAAAAATTTCTCATTTCTCTAATCATAAGAAGTAGCTACTAACTATATAATTTAACATTCTAACTCGCTGTTTTAATTGGTATCCATGATACCAGCAAGTAACCATGATACCAGCAGGCATCCATGATATCAGCAGGCATCCATGATATCAGTAGGTATCCATGATATCAGCAGGTATCCATGATACCAACTACAACAGCGAGTTAGAACGTTACAAAATAAATTTTCTTACAAAAATGAAAATATGGAACTGTCTATTAATTGAAATCCACATAGAAAGAAAATAGTATAGATTTCTAACTTCATTGTAAATTATAATGAGGAAGTGTAACTGCCAATTAATTTGCAACCTGACCTATCCGCAATCGTATGTGTACTCACATGCAAACTCAGTTCTGATGTGTGGTTTGTGAATGTTGGTGTAGAGTACAGCAGCTTTGGTAGCTTTGTCACCCAGAGCTTCGTCCTCCTCCAGTGTAAGGGACTGCTGAGAACTGTTAGTGGACTCCGTCAGGGAGGTAGAGGTCCACACCTGCAAAAACATAGGGAGGTGGTTAGTTAGAAACATGATAAACCATACGGAGGTGGTTAGATAAGAAATATGATAAACCAACCATAAGGGGGTGGTTAGATAAGAAACATGATAAACCATACGGAGGTGGTTAGATAAGAAATATGATAAACCAACCATAAGGGGGTGTGGTTAGATAAGAAACATGATAAACCATACGGAGGTGGTTAGATAAGAAATATGATAAACCAACCATAAGGGGGTGGTTAGATAAGAAATATGATAAACCAACCATATGGAGGTGGTTAGATAAGAAATATGATAAACCAACCATAAGGAGGTGGTTAGATAAGAAATATGATAAACCATACGGAGGTGGTTAGATAAGAAATATGATAAACCATATGGAGGTGGTTAGATAAGAAATATGATAAACCATAAGGAGGTGGTTAGATAAGAAATATGATAAACCATATGGAGGTGGTTAGATAAGAAATATGATAAACCATAAGGAGGTGGTTAGATAAGAAATATGATAAACCATATGGAGGTGGTTAGATAAGAAATATGATAAACCATAAGGAGGTGGTTAGATAAGAAATATGATAAACCATATGGAGGTGGTTAGATAAGAAATATGATAAACCATAAGGAGGTGGTTAGATAAGAAATATGATAAACCATATGGAGGTGGTTAGATAAGAAATATGATAAACCATAAGGAGGTGGTTAGATAAGAAATATGATAAACCATATGGAGGTGGTTAGATAAGAAATATGATAAACCATAAGGAGGTGGTTAGATAAGAAATATGATAAACCATATGGAGGTGGTTAGATAAGAAATATGATAAACCATAAGGAGGTGGTTAGATAAGAAATATGATAAACCATATGGAGGTGGTTAGATAAGAAATATGATAAACCATAAGGAGGTGGTTAGATAAGAAATATGATAAACCATACGGAGGTGGTTAGATAAGAAATATGATAAACCAACCATAAGGGGGTGGTTAGATAAGAAACATGATAAACCATACGGAGGTGGTTAGATAAGAAATATGATAAACCAACCATAAGGGGGTGGTTAGATAAGAAACATGATAAACCATACGGAGGTGGTTAGATAAGAAATATGATAAACCAACCATAAGGGGGTGGTTAGATAAGAAACATGATAAACCATACGGAGGTGGTTAGATAAGAAATATGATAAACCAACCATAAGGGGGTGGTTAGATAAGAAATATGATAAACCAACCATATGGAGGTGGTTAGATAAGAAATATGATAAACCAACCATAAGGAGGTGGTTAGATAAGAAATATGATAAACCATACGGAGGTGGTTAGATAAGAAATATGATAAACCATATGGAGGTGGTTAGATAAGAAATATGATAAACCATAAGGAGGTGGTTAGATAAGAAATATGATAAACCATATGGAGGTGGTTAGATAAGAAATATGATAAACCATAAGGTGGTTAGATAAGAAATATGATAAACCATATGGAGGTGGTTAGATAAGAAATATGATAAACCATAAGGAGGTGGTTAGATAAGAAATATGATAAACCATACGGAGGTGGTTAGATAAGAAATATGATAAACCATACGGAGGTGGTTAGATGAGAAATATGATAAACCATATGGAGGTGGTTAGATGAAAAGATCACACATGAAAAATCATTTGGAAATGACTGGATGATTGATTAATTAATTTAGTAGCTAGCTAAGGGTTTAACGTCTGCTTCGGAACAAAAGGCCATATCGCTGACTAAAGGAAATTAAATACAAGGGACTGGAAGAAGCAGTCAGAAAGGAAAGTGGCTAGCTACATGAAGTTATGAGCAAAGTCACTTACCACTGGAAAGTGACAATGCTCATGGATGTAGAAAAGCTACTCCGTGAATGCAGTCACTTACCAAGGAATGTGACGAAAAGGGACACAAGCACTGGTGGTTGCACTCACGGATGCAAGAGGAAAATGAAGAGATGATAGTAAATGAAGCCTACGAGTCTACCTATCACAAAATCTTAGACCTCGTAGTTGAAGAGCATAACCCTAGCGCTATCCTACAAAACTGCAAGTAGCATTAAAAAAATGAAAAACATTGTAAAAATAAAATGACAATCCAAATTACAACAGTTCGGGGCCCAAGGGACACACCCCCTCTTTCCCTTCTCTTTCATTCACCACAGACAGCTTCAGGATAGAGCCCCTGTGGGCAAATGACTAGATGAAAAATCATTTGAAATGGATAGATGTGAAGATCATGGAAAACCATTAGGAAAAGGTTAGATGACAATTAGAAGACTAGAAATTATTTAAAGTAGCTAGCTAAAGCATAATATTTTTACCTTTTGAGTACTCTGTTCAGGGAAATTCTTGTAGAGGGGAGGGTAACTCCTTTGAGTTTGCAATCCACCACCAATGGGGGTCCTGACGATTCCACCAGCAGAACCATGCTGTACAATCTGGGGGGACATTTGCCCACTAGGCTGATGAAGCACCTGTTGGGATATAACCTGTTGTCCCGTTTGTCTCTGTTGGCTGTTGAAAGTGTCCGTCTGTTGGGAAGGTTGCATCATCTGTTGATGATGTGTCACCATGACTACAGTGCCTCCTTCAGGGGTCTGTCCCGTCTTCTGGAAGTTGGGGGATGATGAGGCAGTCACCATAACGGGTGATGGGACAGAAGGAAGGGCCCCAGCTAAGGACATTAGTTGTCCTTTAGGTAAGGATGAGAAGGCCATGGAGCTTGGGGTGCTAGGGGTCTGTCTGAGGAGTGTCTCTATTGAAGAAGGTTGCTGGTGGCGCACTAGGGTGCCCTGTGGGGCGTGTAGAGGCGCCCCAGGGCCCCTAAGGGTCTGTGACACATAACTCCCTTGTGGATTGAACTGGATATTGGGATGATTGACTGGGGCACGCCCTTGTAGAGGTATATTAGCAGAGCTGATGTTCAAATGGGTAGGCCGTTCCAAGGGCGTGGAGACACTAGGGTTAGTTTGTGGTCCAATTTCAGCAGCACTAGTTGAGTCAGTAGCAGCACTAGCATCTGTAGAACTCGTAGCCACATTAGTCAAAGCAGCTGCCTCTTCCAACGCTTCGTCTGGTAGACTTTTCATGATGTCTGCAACATCGTCAAGGTTGAATCCTGGGCCTAGTATGTCCGTAAGGTTGGGGGCCGCCCCTCTTGGGGTACTGGCTTCTTCTTTCAGGTCATCTTCCTCTTCTTCATGACTGATTTCAGCATCCATGAAATCTCCAATGATGTCATCTGTTAGTATGTTGCGTCCTCCACCAAATAGGGCTTCGATGGCTTCATCGGCATCACCTAAATCCTCTTCTTTGGTTTCTTCTTTGAAAGTGTTAGGTGCCTTCACAGTCCTAGTGGGGGCTTCTGTGTTGGTATTTTGCCCTCCTTGGGGCTTAATGTCATTTTCCTGCTTCACCACCTTCTGTGTCTTCACCAGTGAAGCCTGTTGTGTCTGTTTATCTAAAGCTGCCTTCATCAGGTCTAGCTCATCTTTGGTGAGTCTAATGGATGGAGTGGTTGCTCCTAGAATAACTCCAGGTATCACAGTATCTTCCATCTTCTCCGCTTGACTGCTCTCCATTTCATTTACAACTTTAGCCGTCTCCTCCATCTGAGTTGTGTCCATTAAATTACGACCAAAGAAAGCCTCTTGTATGTACGCAGGGAACTTTTCTAGCAGTTTAATCTTCTTTTTAGTTCTCCAGTGGCTTCTTTTTCTCTTGGCTTCAAGTTCTTTAGGGTCCAACTGAGCTTCCTCTCTTGCTCTCTCTTCATCTCTTTTCAGTCTACTACGTGCTTGGGCTGCTGTCTCAGCTTGGAAACCTCCAATACCAAGCGTTTTAATGTTCCTGTACCTTCTCTTTCTTAGGATGAATGTGCCTGGTTCGCTTCCACGGTGCGTGTAAAAACCGTCAGGTAAGACCGGCGGACTTCCATCTTCTTGGGCCGGTAAAATAGATCCTTCTTTCATTCCATATACCCAGTGCTTCTGCTCCTCTCCCTCCTTGCCTTCTCCTTCATCATCCCCGTCCTCGTCATCATCCATTTCCCCCCTGCTACCACAACTGTCAAGTGAAGGCCCTCTCATGGGTCTTCCAGGTTTGGGTAAGTGGGTGCGCTTTTGTCTAACCGGCTCCAGCGTCATATTCTTGATCTGAATCATCCCGGAGTCAGAAAGACAGACTCCGTCCACCCAGTGATCAGCTTTGGAGTTGCTCCGGGAAAAGAGGTCGGTGGGACTGTCGGACCTTGTGGGGGACTCCACCACACTCCCCCCAATACTGAAAGAGGAGTAGCTGAGTTGTGAGGAGGTCCCTCCACCTATAACCCCGCCTCCCTTGGAGGGTATCAAGGAGGGGAGAGAGCCATTACCCATTCCCCCACTAATGGGGGTGTGTATCAGGTGGTGGAGGTTAGGGTGGGGGGAAGAGGAGGCTGTGGGGGAAGTTGGCAGTAAATGTGGGGGTTGTGTGTCTGGTGGTCTGCAATCTTGACACAAATAACCTTTTTCAGCACATCTGGAAAAAAATATTGAAAAATTAACAGAAAAGTAGCTAGCTGTAAGATAAAATATTAATTATTTAGCAAAAAAACTTTCATTGTGAGCTAACCAACTTACATATTTTGATTATTTCAAACACCAATACAAATAATCTATGTTCATCAAACTTGTTGATCAAGTTTATGTTTATCAAACCTAAAAAAAATTTTTTCTAAACTTATATAGTGGCTTGAGTTCTATGTATATAGTTGTATACTTCTTTTCTCAATAAATATTATCATTATTATTTAAATGAGCAATCTCGAAATATTCAATTTGTCAGAGTAAAAGACGATATAAGCACACAATGGAACGATAAAATAGCTGAAGGGAATAAAAAACATTGAATACTAAAGTTCTACCAACGAGGCTAAGTTAAGAATTATCTAAAAACATTTTCATCATATAGCTAAGAAAAAATTATTTAACATTTCAACTCGTTATTTTAATTGGTATCCATGAAACCTGAAGGTGTCATGGATACAAATTAAAATAACGAGTTCCATGATACCTGCAGACATGTATCATGGATACCAATCAAACCGTTAAATTATAGATATTTTTTAATAGCTAGCTAGCTATTTCATCGAATGAGAGAAACTGCCTGATAATTCCTACCTTACCCTACAGCAGTGGTTCTTAAACTATTTATTCTCGCACACTGACACACCCCTTGCTTTTCTCAGGCACCCCCTGAGCATTGTATTGCATTGAAATAGATTGAAAAGATACACTCCTATGATGCGAGAATTTGAAATGAAAAAGCAAGGAAATGTATGTTATATTTCCATTCTGCATGACATTAACAGCTAGAACCTAAGTGACGTAAAACAACCATCCCTGACGGGTGCTAGGTACCAAACATTAAGAACAACTGCACCACAGAAATCACTTCCCACTCTTCACTCACATTTCCGCCTCATCCTGATTGTTGATGTAGTCATGTAGCCCATGCATCCACCTTCTGCAGTTCTCACACTGTATCATCAGGTCCCCGTTGGTGTAAGAGCCATCACACATGGGGCACTCGCACTTGCTGTGACAGGGACCACACATCGAGTAGTTCTTCTTCCACGAACTGTTGATGCCGGGGATCTTGGACCCGCAGTAGTGACACAGAGCGCACCTGTCAAGAAAAATGTAGCTATTGGTCAGAGGAGAAAACTTTAAGGTTTGTGGAAGATAGTTTACAAGTTCAAACACATATGAAGGAAAATAAAATGGTAGCAAAAAAGTATTGGTGAAAACTGAAGAGTAAGAGGTTTGCTGAAGATAATAAAAATAGTTAGGTACAACTTCGTTCACATATAATAAGAAATTTGCATTTTCGAAATTATTTAAGTATTTTTTGACAAGCATCTTCAGTCATACTAGAAAAACCAAGCTATACAATAATTATTATTTTACTTTTATTGGTATCCATGATAAAAAAAAATTAGCTATTTATAGTTTTTTCGTGTATGACCGAAGATGTGAAACTGTCCGATAATTCGTAAATCACCCTTTATGTCAATCTATTATTTAAAATGATCACTAATTACTTTTTCATGATAAATTAGTTGAATAGCTAATTCGTAGCTAACTCGCCCTACGTTAATGTCTTTCAAATCACAGTCTATATTTGTTGGTTAGGCTAAATAGCTCACCATTTGCACTTCCAGACCCCAGTGGGCACCTGTGCGAGGGGCGGACTCATGCAGTAGATGTGGTAAGAGATGTCACAGTCCTCGCACAGCACCAGTCTGGCCTCGTCATTCCTCTCGCCGCATCCTTCACACACCGTGCAGTCCAGACAACGCCAACCCTTCTCCAGCACCACTTTGTTCACCTGCAGGGGATCAGATTAGAGAAATAAAAAATTAATCATTAAAGAAGAAGAATAAAATGTTTAAAAAATATAATGATATAAAATAAAAGAAAATTAATAACACTGATGATAATCACTCAAAAAATGTATAGCTACCTAGTTATAAGTGAAAAAACATAAAATATAGCTACTACCAATTTCAGGCAATTAATAAATGAAAAACAGGTCATATATTAAATAGGCTAAGTTCTTAATTATCGGTCAGTTCCACATTTTCGGACACGTAAGAAAAATAAGTATAATGATAATTATTTAACTAACTTTAATAATAGTCATTATACACATTTTTCTTACGTGTCCGAGAATGTGAAACAGACCAAAATTAGGAGCTTACGCTAATGTAGTGAATGACTAAATAGATATATGTTGCTAAATAGATATTTATTTAAAAATAGAATTATAGAGTAGCAAGAGGCTAAATTCTGAGTTTAATGTTCCATGTTAATAATCACACAGTACTAAACCACTCAGTAATGAACAGTAGTTTGTACTCATTAGTTGAGTCCTGAGAAATAAAATACCCTGTATAATAAACAATGAATATATTTCTTCACAAATACTTTTTTTTTGGATTCTGCTAGTTTTCTATGCATGAATCCTATATAGTGAAGCAACTTCTACACAGTGAACTAGTTGTAGTTCATTATAGAGGAGTTGTGTATAATAAATAAATTGCATAAATTTAACTATGATCGAAAATATGGATCTGTCCAATGACTCAGAACTTACCCTATAGAAACATAAAATAGATGTTTTAGCCATCATACAAAATAGCATTGCATTAAATAATTAATTTTAAAATAGTATTAAAATATCATTTATACAACTCAAATATCTGTAGCAAATGATCACCAAAAAAAATAATACAGTGGAACAAGTGAAATCAGTTATAGCTAATCACCAGTCCAATCAGTTGTAAACCACCATTGTACACCAGTCCAATCAGTTGTAAACCACCATTGTACACCAGTATAATCAGTTGTAAACCACCATTGTACACCAGTCTAATCAGTTGTAAACCACCATTGTACACCAGTCTAATCAGTTGTAAAACACCATTGTGCACCAGTCTAATCAGTTGTAAACCACCGTTGTACACCTGTCTAATCAGTTGTGAACCACTAATGTACACCAGTCTAATCAGTTGTGAACCACTAATGTACACCAGTCTAATCAGTTGTGAACCACTAATGTACACCAGTCTAATCAGTTGTAAACCACCAATGTACACCAGTCTAATCAGTTGTAAACCACTAGACTGCACCAGTCTACACCAATCAAGCCCCAGTGAACCAAAAGGTGGTAGGGTGCCCCAAGGGTGGTACTCACATTCACACTGTGTCCATTAATGGCCCCGTCTTGGTACTGATAACATTAAGTAAAGCAAAGCAAGGGCACCAGGAGTGAGAAAAAAAAACACAACTTATCAGAACCAAAGTTAAAGGAACCGAAAATATGCGGTGAAAAACGAATTGTCGGTCGGTTCCACTTCTTTAGTCATACAAAAAAAAACTATAAATATATAATAATTATTTAATTTTAATTGGTATCCATGATACCAGCAGGTATCACGGATACCAATTGACAGAACGAGTTGCAGGTAGCTATCATGGATACCAATTAACAAAAAATTAAATCATGATGATTAGGCAGCTATAGTTCTTCCACAGCTGTGACCGAAGATGTGAAACCAACGATAATTCGTAACTTAACTAGCTACCCTAAATGCAAGATAGTGAGAAAAAAGAAGATATATAGCTAGGGTAAGTTCCAAGTTATTGAACTGTATAACATTTTCAATCATGTAAAAAGTAGCTAGTACCTATGAAAGTAAAGATTGAACAAATAATTTTTTTTAATGTTAAAACTTTTATCTTCGTTTAAATAGAATGATTAGTATATCAGGAGCATCAAATTTATTTTAAAAAAAATTAGCGGGAAAAAAATGAAAAACATTTTAAAAAAGTGAAGAAAATATTGAAAATATTAGGTACCAAGCAGTTTCTCAAATAACTAGTAACATGTGATAAATAATGCCAAAGAGAACAAAAAACAAGGTATAATATGTATATATATATAGCTAGCTAAAGTAGGTTCTGAATTATCGGTCAGTAGCAACTACATCTTCAGACATATGAAAATACGATATAAAAATTATTACTATTACCAAGTGCTATCCAATACTAATAATTAATATATTGTTTTTTCTTAAGATGTAGCTGGTACTGACCGATAATTCGGAACCTACCCTCAATATATATTTTAAAGGACTATACTGTTACATTAAAAACAAGAAGGATGAAAATAGGTATAAAAAGAACTATGAATTAGATAATAAAGATAGAATTTTTTTAGTAATAATATCAGGTACAAAATGTAGCAGATATTATTAGTGTTCATCTGTGGTTGGAAGATTAAAACAGAGAAAGAAGAGAGTTCACTACCTTTACGTAACTTTCCCTACTTCAGACTATTATTATCGATCCATGTCGTTTTGAAACTATCGGTAGTTACAACCCTAATCTATGATTTTGACGCTACTTCAGACTCCTATTACAGTCAGACGTTTTAAGTAGCCCCCGCTGATATAACAGGACGACTTAAAGCGGAGTTGACCCCGAGCTTACCTACATCAGTTGTAATTACCGGAAAATACCGGAAAATGACCGGAAGGAACTATACAAAATATGGTACATAGTATTAGTGTACCATGCAAACGATCTTTGATATTTGTTGATAGAAAACAAAAAGATTGTGGAGTAACAATGCTGAACTTAAAGTCAGGTCTGAACCGCTTTAAAGTCCAATTTATAATTTAATGTGAGGTACGATTTTTGACTTAAAGCGGGGGGTCTGCCTGTATTAATTCACGTATTCAAGACACTACTTGAGACTCACCTTAACGTTAGCGCAGAAAGGGTGGTAGCACTGTCCACACTGTGCACAGCCTATGAGTCTTCCCTCCTGATCTTGACCAAAGGCACCACACATGGCACACACATCTTGCCAAATGCTGAACTCGTCACTGCCCTCTATCACTATCAACTTATTCTCTTCTCCTTCCTCCTTTCCTCCTCCTGTCTCTCTCTCCATTGCCTGAAAAAAATATAATTAAAAATACAAATCGTAGATAGCTAAAAGAAAAAATTTAACAAATTTTAGTAAAGGTGCACTAAATTTTCGACTGAGAGTTTTGAAGCTACAGCTGCTTCCCCTTCTGTTGTTAGATGTATTAAATACTAGCAAATAAATAAATTAATTAAATAAAACAGATAGATAGCTACCTTATTTAAATGTAGCTAATAGGAAGCTGAATATAAATACTAGCATTGACTTCTTTCATAGCTTACTATACTAGTTATTTTACACAAAAATGCAACATTAGTTAAAAGAATAGCTACATTAAATGATCTCCCTTCAAAAAAGACCTCCCTTTAAATGGGCCATCAAACAATACTCGCAGGACGTTGCCTAAATAAACCTTGTTTCAAATCTTCAAAATTTCCCTTTTTGACCAGAAATCACGAGAGGAATATGTGATAAGACTGCTAAATCATAACTAAGTAATAAAACTATGATACCTAGCTACCACATTTTTTCTATTTAATTGCCAATCTATACTAATAATTTCCCTCGTGTGTTTATTTATTTGGTGTCCGGTTTTGCTCGACGGGTATTAGCTAAACATGAAGAATGTAACTATGATACGCACGGGAATATATTGACTTGATATTTAGATTCCCCTGTATTTAATTTATATTCAATTTCTATATGTTTTTTATCTATGAAATAAAGTGTCAGTTTATGCGGAAAAATAAATTTTATTTGAATTCACTGGAAGTAGCCTAACAACGGGTGATAAATTACTATTGAAAACAAGGTCATATTTAACAGGCAGGTACACTAGTATTTACTAAACAAGAGAAGGGGAGAAGAATAGCTTCGACAAAATCAGTCGAAACTTCAGTGCACCTTTACCCATTTCTTGATAAATTTAAAATCTCGAATTCCAGTCTGAACAAAAAAATAGATTACAAAACATATCTGCTTTACCTGCATAGCCTGTTGTTGGTAACTGAAGTAACTTCTGTAGCCACTGGAGCGAGAAGACACCGAACTACTGCCCCTCCCTCTCCCCCTCTGCCCCAGACCACCCCCCACCATCTTCCCCCGCTTGCTCCCCCGCACAGAAGCCAGGGCTCCTCCTTTACGCGCCACCGAACCCACGCCTTTACCGCCACCCCTACCTCGGGTCATGAACGGGTTTCCCTTTCGGTTCAGAGGCAGCGGTTTACCGCGGTTCAGATACAGGCTGGTGGATATGTTACCCATGCCTAGGGTGGAGGAAGTGGAGGAGATGGAGGAGGGGGTGATGAGGGCGGAAGCGAGGGTGGAGGTGATGGTGGTTTGGTAAGAGGAGCTGGAGGAGGAGGAGATGCTACCCGTGGATTGCAGAATGCTGCTTAAACTGAAAAAAAAATTAAAATTAGCTATGTGGAAATCAATTAGCTAGCTACTAGAAAATAGATGAAAAATATTAGGAAAATAACTAGTATTATTGTCGATGTATCATGGATACGGTCATATATATACTAGGTAACTAGCTATGATATCATAGATACGGTCATGTACTAGATAACTATGGAACATTAGGTTTACTCTGTTATCATCTGCTGAGGGCAGAAAGAACGTGGCTATAGTTTCCCTAATTGATTCTATCTAACTGTTAGATTAAATGACAATACAACGGAGAGAAATGAAGAGTCCTATTCTAAATCTTGTTCTACAATATAAGAGGATGCATAGACAGGGTGAAAAGGAAAATGGATGAGAGAAAAGACCACACATAAGAAGTGTGGATAAGGATGAGGCTGAAAGTCAAATGAATAAAATGAATATGCAAGGTGAATATGATGCAATGAATATGATACAATGACAGTACAGGAAGTTCACGTACAGATTACATAAAGGATGATGAGAAGGTGAGGAAAAACTGGCAGGTAAATAGACAGCAGTAAGAAGATATAATACTTTAAACATGCATGTAGCTACTATATCATTATCATATCTTATATATCCTGAAACAATATAGAACATTGAAGAGAATATTGTACTACATTTGAAGCAATAGACCAACACACCTGGTTTGGTTTCCCCCCAGTCCTGTGAAAGAGGTGCACCTGACTGCACCATTGGATACCTCTTCAGAGGTGGTGTCCATGGAGTCCTGGTCACTGAGGAGGGTGTTGCTAGACTCAGGGGTGTGCACCTCTGAGGAGTTCTCGTCCCTGTAGAAGGAGAGGCCCTGCAGCTTGGAGGAGCTGGAGGAGGAGGAGCTGGGGGTGGGAACTGAGGTACCTGGAGGAGAGATATTATGTTAGGGGCATTTAAAAAAAATAAGAAATCATGAACTATAACACTTAAAGTTCTCTAAATAACTTATTATAGATTCATGAATATTCATAACGTTACACCCAGTGAGAAAGGTATGGTGGTGTTACCACTGATTATAAGGGGAGTCAGGGACACAATCTTAATCTTCTATGGCCCCTCCATTACCTTCTCCTTTTAAGATAAGGCAGTAAGTTTTTACCTTTACAAGCTGAGCAGAAGTACTCGTAAGTGGGGTCTACTTTCTGTTTGGCCGATATGGCACTGATATCCGCCTCTAAATCACACCCTTTGTGAACGTGTTTGTTACACGTGGCACATTGCGCCATCTCTTTCTGCATCACAGCCCTATAAGCTTTCTGACATATAGGACACGCTAGTCCCTTATTCCTGAGCTGATAACACGAGTCACAGACAGTGAAATTGGAGTGCCAGCGAGAAAAGATGCCATTGCCGGGCGTTCTTGCTCCACAGTCGCCACACACTCTGCAGGAGCGACATTTCCAGTCTGCTTTGGAGGCGTTCAGACCATAGGGTTTGGCACAACTGGAGTGGTAGGCTTTGTTGCACACGTTACACGTCAGGTCTTCAGCAGGGTGAGAACATACCTGACATGTTTTACAGTCGTTGCACTGATACCCTGCCCTAACAACAGGAGAGGCTGATATGGGAGGTTTGACGCAGGCTGAGTGGTAGTGGGCATTACACGACACACACCACAGGAACTGAGCGCCGGGTGAGAACATGTTACAAACCGTACAGACGACATTGGGTACTGAAAAGAAGTTGGGGTAGGATAAATTCGGAGTTGATGGACAGTTCAGCTGTTTGGATCATGTTAGAAAGAATGTATACCATTTAAATGATTAACATGTGGAACCATCCAATAACTGGGATGTTACCCTAGATAGGTTATAGTAGAAAAATTAACAATAAAATGTATTGACTTACGTTAACGCCCGTTTTTGGTAATGACGAGCATTCAAATTATTCTTAATTTAATATTAAATGAATACCATATTCTATTAAAACAAATTTCAATGAAAAATAGATCAGTTTATGTGTGAAAAAGTGATGTGCTTTTCACCACTGTATTTTTATGACCTTTTTTCAATTTTTATTTAGCTATAGCTACATATATTTTTTTTCATCATAAAAACTCTCATCAGAAAATGTTTCTACATCTGTGCACTGACACATGACTGGGGACTTCAGCACGTGGTTAGGACAGAGTAGTGTCTTGCTGTGCTGGTCCATGATAGCCCCTGAGCTGCTGCCACATGGTAAATGGTAGACGTTGTCACACCCAGATACCTGAGAAAGTAGGGGTTAGAGTTAGGCATTTGAAATCACCTCACTAGTAGTGGAATCATTCATAATTATTCTATTGATATCTATTTATATGCCTTGCTTCTACAGGTATTATTAGGATAGATCCTTACCTTGCAGTAAACAGAAGCTCCGAAGTTGTGACAGGCTGAGCAAAGCATTCCAGCAGCAGTAGCTACACTCTTGTCCACTGCCACCAGTCCCCCCTCCCCCCCACTCTCCTGGACCCCAGCTGACCAGACACCACATTGAAAATGAACGCACACCTCCCCTGTCATAGCAAACAAAATGAATGATCTCACCAATTGGGTAAAGTAATAGAAACGTATAGTGCAATTTAGGGTTTCTGTTTCGGGATCCCGGTCAATATTCACCTGTTTCGATCCGTCCCGGGAAATCCCGGGATGAATATATAATTATTTAGTTTCAAAATACACGAGATACATAGAGTGGTATATACTTCCTGATTAGTTATTAACATCATTTAGTAAATTGTAGATAGAAATAAACGATAATGACATGAATTGAAATATTTTAAATTATAACTATGCCACAAAGCACCCTTAATTATCAATCTGGTAATTTGAAATCTTTCCTCTTCATATCGGTAACAAAAATATATTAAATAGTTATTTATAATCTTTCAAATACATTACAATATTTCCGAAGACTAAAGTAACTTAAGCAAATAGTATGATTGATGAATAGAATAATTATAACAGTTCTTTGTAATCAAATTGTTACTATAACTCTATAATAATTTAAATAGCTACATATCAATATCACATCTGCATTTAAAACCAAAATAATATATATAGGTTCTAGGAATTTTCCCGGTGTGAATTTTCATTGGTGAAATTCTCTCCGTATCGGTATATTGTTAATTCATGTATATATTTGATAAATTCTAAATTTAAAATTAATTTTTTTGAAGTTTAAAAGTTAGCTAATAGACATGAACATATTCTATTTTGATATGGGATCGAAAATGAACAAACCCCTCGAAAGAGGTTTTCAAAATTCAGACCAAGAAAAAATTATTATTGAAGAAATTTCCCATTTCATATATTCATTTACATTCTATTTAGCTAGGTTTAATGAAAGCATAAAGAGAATAAATTCAAAGAAATTCAAACGATTATTTGACGTGAACCTAATTAATAATTAATTGCTACAATATTAGGTTAGAGCAATGGTTCTGAAAACCATATAAAGCGTGAATTTTATTCTTCCTGTTGTAGTAATGTTACATTCAATAAAAAATATATTGGAGGTACCTCTCCTCACTCGTTCTCTACAGGTCGGTCACAGAGCCAATCATGGTTAGAACAATAAAAAAATCTTCAAAATCAGAAAATATATATAAATAACTGTACTGTTTTCCTGTACTAAATTTATCCCAGGATGAACACGATTTTTGTCCCGGAATCCCGGGACAAGCAAAAGTGGCCAATATGAGAAACCCTATTGTAATTGTTACGAATTTTATGTCGGTTTTACATATTCGGTCATATAAGAAAAAAAGATATCATAGCTACTAATAATTGAGTTATGAAGCAGTTTTCTATGTTTAAATTATAAAAAATGATGTAAATCAAGAAGAGTTTCATAGTTATCCCTCAATGATCACAGTTTTCTATGATTTTAATCATAGAAAACCATCTAGTGCACCTGAGATATGAAGTGGTTCTGAGTCATGAAGAAACCAATACTTAATATTTCATAAATTCCACTATAGCTTCTTTAGACAGTTTTTACACTAATACAATACATTCTTGAAGCTATAAACAGCAACACAACTATCCTATTTTATAGACAAAGTTCTACAGTCTACACTCACCATTGGTGGCAAAGAGTTGCAGCACGCCAGGTTCAGTGACATGCCCCACTAAGTTTATCTCCTGAACAGGGTCGGGGTACTTCTCTCCAATGTGTTTGCGTAGAGGCTTAATACTCTTGGCACTTCTGAAATTAGAATAACAAATAAATTCTAATTTTTGTTATTAATATAATTTTGAGAAATTCATTTAGCTAAATATTTTTTTTAATAATTTAACTTTTATATTATTTATTTTTAAAGCAATTTTTCTAAATATATATTTTTTTTAATGCAAGTCTTTATTCCTAATACATTTTCCAATTGAAATGAAGATCCAAAACCCCATCCTACCCGTGGTTTAGTTTCTGTCTCTTGGCCTGGTGCCCCAGTCCCCCATCATAGGAGGTGAGGGCTGGGGTGTACCCTGGGGTTGGGGTGTACACTTTTAGGACACCCTGACCCAACCCGCTGCCATTACCCAGGTTACACAGGGCACAGATTTCCTTGCTCCACTTTTCAGGGTCGTGAGCTGGAAAAGAGAAGAGGTAACATTTATTAGTTTATCAACTTTCAATTAATTTTTTCAAAAACACAAAATAAAAATAAGAGATTCATGCTTTTATTAACTTTCAATTTTTTCCATCATACAAAAAAAGATTTAATCATTTATTAACTTCAATATTTTCATTAATTTATATGCCAAAAATAGAAAAAAAAGTTAGCTCAGAGTTTACCTAGTAACTATATATAGATTAAGTAAATAAATCCTTCAAGCCTGGGATAACCTACTCATCTCTATTTTAATTCATTTACTTACATACATATCTATCAATAAACAAGAATGCATTAGTTTAATTTAATATAAAAAATAAGGAATGTGACAAATGCGTTTAAAATCATAGATCCCGAAAATATTATCGACGAAACGACTTGAAATGGTATCGAATACTATATACCGCTGGTGTAGAACCATTCAATACTCTTTAATTCTCTCCGTCTGTAATATTCTCAGGATCTATGATTTTGAAAGCATATTGTCACAACCCTATTTATTAGGTTTTCATTTTTGTTAGCTAATAGCTAGGGTAAATTACAAATTATCGTATTTCCACATCCTCAGTCAGAAGAAAAAACTATATAATAATTATTATTTTATTTTTATTGGTACCCAAATCATTTTTTTTTATTTTTGGTATCCATATCATTTTTTTCATTTTTGGTATCCATATCATTTTTTTTATTTTTGGTATCCATATCATTTTTTTAATTTTTGGTATCCATGATATCATTTTTTTAATTTTTGGTATCCATATCATTTTTTTAATTTTTGGTATCCATGATATCATTTTTTTATATTGGTATCCATGATATCATTTTTTTATATTGGTATCCATGATATCATTTTTTTATATTGGTATCCATAATATCATTTTTTTATATTGGTATCCATGATATCATTTTTTTATATTGGTATCAATGATATCATTTTTTTATATTGGTATCCATGATATCATTTTTTTATATTGGTATCCATGATATCATTTTTTTTATATTGGTATCCATGATATCATTTTTTTATATTGGTATCCATGATATCATTTTTTTATATGTGATCAAAGAGGTGAGCCTGACAGATAATTTGTAACCCCATTTAAAATATTCAGTTTACTTTTAATGCAAACATA
Source organism: Caprella mutica (assembly GCA_947561585.1). NCBI lineage: Eukaryota > Metazoa > Arthropoda > Malacostraca > Amphipoda > Caprellidae > Caprella > Caprella mutica. The sequence continues at coordinate 11,126 of CANNZV010004424.1, read as the reverse complement.
AAGTCTTTTTAATACAAAAAACAACATTCAGATTAGTAACTCTAGTTTTACACACCAGGTTGAGGTGAACAGGCGCCACTGATGACACTTCCTATCACACTGCCAATGTAGAGGCTAGAGGAGCTGTCTGAAGGAGAAGAGGAGCCAAGGGCTTTGGTGAGGGCTGTGGGACGTTCATCCAAGGAGAGGGAATGCTCTAGACGACGACCTCCTCTACCCCTGAAAAAATGGGCAGTGAGAATGCGGCCAAAAAACATAAAAATACATAATACTAGGTAGTAACTAAGAATTATAATATACAATAATCGTCATACAACTTAAGTATTATTTGCATTAGAAAGGGTGAGGTACTCACATTCCAAAGGGAGCCTTTTTCATTTTTATTCCCCTTTTAATGGAGAGGGAAGTAGCTGCAGATCTCACAGCACCTTGGGACATCAAGCTCCCTCCTGAAGGAGATCTGTGTCTGGTTATCTGCGCCCCAGTGGCTCCTCCTCTGAGGGCTCGACTCAACACGCCTCCATTCCCCAAAGAGGAGAGGGAGGAGGATCGACTGACTCCAACGTTCACTGGCACTAGGGGTATGGTGGGCATCATGTCGACAGTGCGGGATAGTGTCACAGGTGGAGGATTTGACGTGGGGGATTTGATCTCCGAGCTTGATAAACTCGCTATGGAGTAGGGTGGGGGAGGGGGTCGGATGTTGGGGCTTGTGCCAGGGCTTGATAGGGAGGGGGAGGAGGAAGGGTAGGGCGGGGGAGGGAGAGATTTCGGTGGGGTAGATATGGGTAGAGTGATGCCAGGGTTGGAATTTACATCTTGGAGGCAATCAACACTCAAAGATCTTGGTTTGACTTCTACTGTGAAGAAAAATGTCAAAATGAGATTTGTATCCAACATTAAAAAAGGGTAGCTAAGTTACAAATTATTGGCCGATTTCAAAATCTTCGGTCATATGAGAAAAGCAGATACAATCGTAATTATTTGATAGTTTTTAATTTTGAATAAAGTAATAATACTTTCTATAATTTTTATCAATTTTTCTTGTGTGACCAAAATGTGAAATTTGATCGATAATTTGTAGCTTACTCTAGACATATTGAAATGAGTATAGTTTGAATAAGTTATATTTACTTTGTTCTGGTTTTTGCAGTGGAAGGGTTATTTGGTTTTCATTTTCATCAGGAGGTTTGGATGGAGCCCCAATGGTTGACTCCACCCTCTCTGTTGTAGAGGACGAAGACATTTCACCTGAAAAAAGCATTGCGTAATGTAGCTGGCCGTCATAGTATGCAAAATTGGTGAATCGAAGAAACTAAGAATGAACAAATATTGTAAAGAACCAGAGTATAAAAAATGACATCAAATTGAAGAAACTAAAAGAGTACAAATATCATACATAAAGCACTCAAGTAAAATTAATGATATTTTTTGAAAGATCCTAGGTCAGCAGAAGCTGAATAATTCTTATATTTACACGCTAATTAGAGAAAAATAAAGGTTTTCTTGGAGAGAATTCATCTGATTATGTGAGCGATCTCAGTTCTGATTAGTTTAAGAAAAATTGTTTGTAGAAAATATCCCATACGTTTTCTATAATGTGGAGATTGTGCGAGAAAAAGTTTTCAGAATTTTAAGAAGCGTTAGCAGAGTTCAGAGCACTAACTACAGAGTGGTAATCTTTGAATGATGATACGGAGAATATTATTTGAAATAAGATTTAATTGAAGATTTACCACTAGCCAAATATAAATAAATATTTGAATTTAACAGCACATTTCAGATCCTGTATGTCAGAATGTGTCATTATAATCAGTAGCATCCTGGGGGCAGCAGCTGGAATAGTATTTTCCAAGAAATCCTACATTTTTTTTTTCTGTACCCATTAAAATACATGTAAATATAGCCAGACTGAAGAAACTGGTAAACTTTTCTCAAAAAAATAGACTTTATTATCTTCTATTCTCAGATAAATAAATATAAGCAGGTGAAATATATTACAAAATTTTAGATTGCACAGAAAATTAAAAAAAAATCCCCTATATACTGGCCCCTACATACTGAATATATAGGAAAAGATTAACATGTTGAACAAGATGTGTACCATATATGAACACATAAAATTCTCTATCAGCAAAGTGTACATATATGGTACAAACCTTAAAAATCAAATGTGATCATTATTATATAATTATATCATTATTGATTAATATAAGAATATTCTCACTCAAATCTCCATTTTTATCTTCAGCTGTTACAAAAAGAAGCTCAATTCCTTCCAACATGATCAAATTACCATAAATTCTCTCCAAAATAACATTGTAATTTGTACCATGGGAGTAAAATAGATATTTCTCTCTATTTGCAAGTTGTCTTAAAGTCATCAATAGAATGGGCAAGAAAGGACTGAGGACCAGTCTGCAAAAGATGGGTAAATTTGTGAAATTTATCTGGAGACAATTGAGGAGTCTTAAAGTTGGTCTCCTGAATTACCCAGCAACATTTTTCTAATTAATTCCTATGTTTACATGATATTATTGGAGAATATTTTGATCATTTTGGAAAGAAATTAGAAAATCTTTGAAGAGAAATTGGTGCCAAAAATAAAATATTTAGAGAATGATTCCAGTCTGCAATTAGTGCACAGGAACCCACTGACTTTATCAAAATGCTGAAAAAATTCACCACCATTTTTCTAATTTAACCACCGAAAATTAATGGTAACATAAAAATAAACAGGTAAAAATCCACCAACTTATTTTCAAAAGGGGAAAATTTTCACCATGAAATAAATAGGGTCAAGTAGATAAATTGCGGCACTTTCTCTTATCTCAGAACATTAATAACCACCATGGTTTGAAAGCACCCGTGAAATAAATAAAATCTAGCAAAAAATGGGTTTATTATGATATTCAACAATTCAATATAAATTAATTTCAGACTTTCTTAATGGAGCCGCAATTAGAAAATAAAGGACAGCAATTTACCTGTGTGACTCTTAGCATTCTTTATTTGATGGTGATAACCACCAAAATGTCGGTGGAATTATATCCCCTGTGAAAACAATATTCTGGCAAAGTCTGTGGATTTTTAGCTACTTACTCCTAAGGAACCATTAAAGATTGGTAGATAAATTAGGAAAATGTTTGTGGTTCAGACAAATTATTGGAAATTGTTGGTGGATTTTCTCAGGTTTTTGAGAAAGTCAGTGGGAAAGAAGGTCTCCTCTTACAGTCTGACCCAGGATTTGTTACAGAAATTAAGATTTGGGTGCGGCTAATAATGGGGAAACATAGCCAGTCTGCAGAATATGTGACGTTTTAACATTTTATGGGTGAACAATTTTCTTCTATATTTACATGTATTTTACTGAGAACAGAAGCCTTAAAATAGGGGATCTTTTGGAGAACAGTTCACCAGATACAGCAGTTTGGGAACATAATAATTAAACAGGACTTGAGCGCCAGTCTGCAAAGTGCGTCCATGTTGCCAAAGATCTTTGGAGACTATATTTGAGGAAAAATTCATAAAATTCATCAAAACAAGATCTTGGTGACTATTTTCTAATTAATTCCTATGTTTACATGTTAATATTGGAGACATTTTGAAGAAATTTGATCATTTTGGAGACGAATTTGAAAATTTTTGGAGACTAATTGTCCTGAAATATGAAATCTTGGTGACAGATTTGACACACTTTGCAGACTGGCTTGAGCGAGGATTAATCAACAAATCCTGCTATACTTTTCAGACTGGACCCTACAGTCTGAGTTCAGGCCATGTTACAAAGTATGGACAAAGTTGCCAGTATATTGACAACTTCCGAGAGGTGAAATGGGTTGGAATTTGAAAACCTCTAAATAACAAGTAAATCACATGCATCAGACATGAAGCATAAAGATGTTTTCAAGTATAAAATCTTCACTAGGAACTCAAATTTCTTCTTTGAAAGATCTTAAATGTGGTGACCTGGATCCATTTTCTCACTACCAGTCAGCAGAACATGGGACTTTTTCAATATTTTCTGTGCGAACAATCCTTAAGGGGACCGCCCCCAAAATTTTGAAAAAAATTTATTATTGAAGTTATGGTTCTGAAACCTTGTATATATATATATATAAAATTGAATTATCTATCGTTTTTGTTCTTGACATTTTTTCGATTAGACCCATAGAAAACGAGTTATTCGAATTTCGAACAAATTTCGAACCATTTTCAAAAAAACCCCACCTGTTTTTTTTTGGTTGAAGCTAGAGCATTGCAATTTTTGCATTTGATTCTCCATACTAATATCTACAGTATGATTGACTTCGATTTTCGAATGGGTTTTCTAAATTTCGACTTTTTCATAAAAAGTAAACCAAAATTTCTGAAAATAAAATTTTGTCGGAAAAAAATTTCTACAACAAATTCGAAAATCAAAAATCGAAGTCAATCATATTGTAGATATCATTATGGAGTATCGAATGCAAAAAACCGCAATGCTCTAGCTTCAATAAAAAACAGGTGGGATGTTTTGAATTACAAGATTTGTAGATATCAAAATTAGTAGGAATTTCCTTTCAAAGTTTGATGATCTGACACGCAGCGTCCATCCACTTCGAAGGTTTATGGACAACTGAGACATCTTTCTTTGCATTCATTGGTGTGGACGTTAACTTGGGGTATGTTAGATACCAGATATAGCGAGATAATTATTCATTACGAATTATAATTGGCTGAGAGATGGTTTTTAGAGTACATATTGACTCCCTACCCCCCCCCCCTTTTCCTTTCTCCCTCTCCCCAGGGGGGTTAGAGTTATACGATACATCTGGTATTTTGCACACACTATAAGAAGGTTATAAAGCAACTATTTACACAATAAAAAAAAGATAAAATTTTGAAATTTCTTTGGGGGCGGTCCCCTTAATTTCCTGCTATATTTACATGTAGTTTACTGAGAACAGAAGCCAAAATAGAGGATTTCTTGGGAACACTTTAGTGACTTTACCAATTCCTGGATTCCATGTTTTAAAGTGTGGCAGGAAAGTCGCCACTTTTGTGAGAAAATGAATCAAGGTCACCACATTTCCAGTCTGCAAAACATGGGACATTTTTAACATTTTCTGTGCAAACAGTCCTTAATTTTTTCCTATATTTACATGTATTTTACTGAGAACAGAAGCCAAAATGGAGGATTTCTTGGAGAACACTTTACCAGTTCCTGCAGTCTGGCTGGCACATTTAAGATACTTTGAAGAAGAAATAGTACTTCCTAGTGAATTTTTACACTTGAAAACATCCTTATGCATCATGACTGATGTGTGTGTATACGGTTATTATTATTATTATACCAGATTGTATTTGGTGGTAAATTCCAATGATATGTCAGGAGATATTCAATTTCTCTAATAAAATAATTCCTGCAAATTCCTATATTACCATCAATTTTTGGAGGAGAAACTGGAAAAATGTTGGAGGACTAGACAAATTAATGAAAAATGTTGGCAGCTATTTCTCAGATTTTTGAAAAAGTCAGAGGAGTTCAGTGCACCAAATACAAACCAGTCTGTATTTCGTGGTAAATTCCACCTTCATGCATCAGGCATGAAGCATAAGGATGTTTCCTAGTGTAAAATCTTCACTAGGAAGCCAAATTTGTCCTTTAAAGTATCTTAAATGTGGCGACCTGGATCCATTTTCTCATTAAACTGACGACTATCCTGCCACACTTTAAAACATGGGTGTTCTCCAAGAAATCCTCTAATTTGGCTTCTGTTCTCAGTAAAATACATGTAAATATAGGAGGAAATTAAAGATTGTTCGCACAGAAAATGTTAAAAATGTCCCATGTTCTGCAGACTGAGACTGGGAAATTTATGGTGGATTTATTCAGCTTTTTCAAAAAGTCAGTGGAATTTTGTGCACCAAATACAGACTGGAATACAAACTAGTGTGTCCAGACTGCAGGAACTGGTAAAGTATTCTCCAAGAAATCTTCCATTTTGGCTTTTGTTCTCACTGCTCAGTAAAATACATACAAACATAGGAGGAAATTAAGGATTGTTCGCACAGAAAATGTTAAAGATGTCCCATATACTGCAGACTGATGGTGTGTATAGTCCTAGTTCAAGAGTATGTACCAAGTCGCCGATTAATTGTCGACTTAAAATTTATGAAAATGAGTATCTTTCACATATATAGACGACTAATGAGAGCACTTAAATTAGATTTAAAATTAAAATTAGTGACTCATAATTATAATCGGCGGAACCGCGCAATGCGCATCTCTGTTGAAATGTAAACAAAGCAGCCATCCATGTTTTAAAGTATGGACAAAGTCGCCAGTATATTGGCAACTTTTGAGGGGTTAAATAAGTTGGAAAACCTGTAAAAAAACAGTAAATCACTCTCAAAATAGTCTCAAGAGATACACATGCATCAGGCATTCAGAATAAAGATGTTTCCAACTGTAAAATCTAAGCTAGGAAGCCAAATATCTCCTTTAAAGTATCTTAAATGTGGCGACCTGGATCCATTTTCTCACTTAGCTGGCGACTTTTGTGCCACACTTTAAAACATGGGCAGCCATTTTGTTTTGATATGGCGCTCAACTTGCACGATGTAGAATTCCGTTTTCTGTTTTCGGTGTTCTTTTGTTATGAATGATGTGGTCACTACTTGTCATTTTAATTTGATGCTCTCTGACTAATTATCGGAAAAAAAAAATGAATAACTATCAAAGAAAGTATGCCTCTCTCAGGCTCTCTGTGATTGGCTGGTATCAGTTGTGGTATGCCTCTCTCTCTGATTAGCTGATACGCTCTCAATTAATTTAGGTAGTTATAATAATATAGGTATATTGACGACTGTCTACTTTCAAAATTGGAATTAAAGTATGACGACTGGCGACTGCATTACTAATTTTTGTTGACTTATTTAAAAAAAAAGATGTATTGGCGACTCCCTGAACATTCTCTGAAATTAGGTGTATAGTATCACTTGAAACTATTAAAGAGTGATTTACTTGCTATTTTACTTATTTAAACTTATTAACAAATTACCTACAGGTTTCTGAACTTATTTCAATTTCACCCCTCAAAAGTTGCCAATATACCAAGTAAAATAGTATGTCTCATAAACTCACCATTTGACATTTGTCTCTCCAGCTCTCTCCAAAATTCAACAAATTCTCTCCAAAATGATCAAATTTTCATAAATTCTCTCCAAAATAACATTGTAACATAGGAGAAAAATAGATAAAACTCGCCATTTGCAATTGAAGGGCTCAAAATAACTGTCACAAACTCGCCATTAAAATGGCGAGTTTGGACATGCTTTATTACTTGGCCAATATACTGGCAACTTTGTCCATACTTTGAAACATAGCCTGCAGTCTGGTCTCACTAAACTGGCGACTTTTCTACCACACTTTGAATTGAAACATGGTTTTATTAACTGGCATAGTCCCAGTCTGCAGAAACTGGTAAAGTGTTCGTAGAGATCTCTTATTCTGTTCGTAGCAAAATCAATGTAAATATAGGCTATAGGGATTAATTCAGAAGTGTTCATAGCAAAATTAATGTAAATATAGGAATTAATTCAAAATTGTTCGGAGAGAATATCCCAAATATCTCACATAAGTCACATCCAGACTGCAGGAACTGGTAAAGTGTTCTCCAAGAATTCTCGATTTTGGCTTCTGTTCTTAGTTAAATACATGTAAACATAGGAGGAAATTCAGGATTGTTCGCACAGAAAATGTTAAAAATGTCCCATATTCTGTTATTAATTTCTGTAGACTGGTCTCACATATTCTGCAGACTGGGCATAGTCTGCAGAAAATGGGAGATATTATGCCAGAGTGGAATAATAACTCATTTCAGATTGACTAGTAACTCTGTTAGGAATTTAGAATGAATAAAAATTACTCATTTTAGCCCTAAAAAATGCAGAAATCAGTAAATTATTTCATACATTTCAACTCCGCAGTGAAAACTAATGTAAAATAAGTCATTTATGCTTCACAATCGGGCTTGTTGTGATGATAAACATCACTAATGGGAATGCATGAAGTTAGGAGTAACTCTGTTAGAATTTATGTTTTCCAGTCTGGATATTATGGAATTATAATATTCTTTTCTCTACCTACTGTCTACAAACAATTTTGAATTAATTCCTACTTATGTTCAAATATTTACATTAATTTAATTGTGAATCTATCTAGGTAGCCTAATAGGAAATCTGACTGACTCACTGAGTAAGTTATTGGTCTGTAATTTAGTATTTACCTGCTCTGACTTCTGCTCTCAGAATCTCTGCAAATAATATATAGCTAAATATAGGAAGAAATAAATTATTGTTTACACACGAAAAAAGTTAGTATTCTCTCTCCTATTGAAGAAAAACGAATTTAGGTCTCTGATTTTAGGTAGGTACCTTAACCTATGCTCGATCAACAACTTCACCATTCTAATAAAACTTTAATGATTCTATATTTGAGAGGCAGAATGTCTTTCGAGTCGGTCACATGCTTCAGAGTAATTTGTCTGGTTTTAAATAAGTTAAGACTTAGAAACATGCTACCAAAAAGTAACACAATACAGAAAAAATGTCCACTTAGGCCTATTAAGTATTAATTAAAGCTCAGTCATTTAAAATTGACTCACCTTTTATTTGTTATTTCCTATGTACCTACATAAGACTGTACCAATAAATGCATAGCTAGATATAATTAATAACCATTTAATAACTATTTAATAACCATTTTACAGAATCATAACAAACATTCACAGACAACTGAAGCTGTTGAACAATAAACGCACGAAAGAATCAAGAATTTAAAAGATTTACCTCAGCATAAGCTACTCGATGCTCTATCTATAAGCTCTTCAAACCCTTTATATTCTAAATACACGGAGCTTATTGCCAATAGGCTTTTTGTTTATGGAGAAGCTAGTTCTGAATGAAATAATTTATTTTACAGAATTTATTTATTCAAATAGGATATGAACACTTTTGTACATTGGATTAGAAAAATTCGAATGTTTCTAACAATTCTCAGGGAACTACCTCATATTTAGTGTTTTTAATGGGCCGATCGGCGGAGTAATACGTTTTACAATGAATTAGAACCCGGCCCTCGTTACAATGGAGGAGTAATGAATTAATGTTATGAAAAACAATTAAAATTTTATAAAGTTAATTTGGGAACCAAGTAAAGTAACTCATCATGGAAAAATTTAGGTTGACGTACCGTCATTGCTTTCAATAAATAAATAAATAAAAACATTTAGTTAATATTATTGGCAAATAATTTGGAAATAGGTAAAACTATATTTATCTCACAAAGAAATGTAATACTGTAGCAGTACAACATGTGTACGATCAATGAACCAGGAAGTGTTTACATCTATTTTTATTTAAAAAAATCTATGTATTTATTAGTAGAGATGATTAATTTTCTTTTAGTCTTTAGTCTTATATAGCTAGGTTGCTACCAACAACGTTTTAAAAACATATTATATATTTACAAAACTAATTTATGATGTTATAAACCACGTTGACTCTGACATCAGCCATTATTGCCTAAAAAGTACTTACTTACACTCCAGTCACCGGAAGGGGGAAATGAGTTTATTTCATAGAACATATCAGGATCTTCTTACTAATATAATGGACCATTAATTAATTCATTATTCTGAAACTGTTCTGGGATAATTATCTGATAACTGCTTTTAATTCGATTCAGTACAAATTTTTTTAATATGTTATTAAAAAATTAATATTCTGTGAATGTGTGTAACAATTGGGGGATTCACTTATCTGACGCTGAAGAAAAAGATTGTACACTCTTTGTTTTGATTTCCCATTTGAATTGTATAGATAAAAAAAATCATTTTCGGCCTTTACTTAAGATTTATTATTTTCTGGAGTATATGAGTGTAAAATAAGTTTATCCAATTTTATTCCTTTACAAGAATATTATAAATGGATTTATTATATCTAATACCTAGTTGACATTCAAAGCAAATGGTGTACCTACATTCTTTTTCTTCAGACTGAAAATTAGTAAGTCGGAAGTAAAACAGGTGTTGAAGAGTTTTGAAAATTTAAGTTATTAGGAGAATATAAAATTGAAAATAGTCTATCAAATTACATGCAGTTTGCATAGAAATGATAATAAAAATTAGCCTCATTGAGTAAAGCAACAAAAAAATTTGCTTGGAGAGGACCTTTAAATAAGCCTCAATCGGATTCTCCACTAAAACCAAGATGAAGTAGAACTCCTCCAAAGTGAGATCCTGTATATTGAATGAGTTAGGATGTACCCGGTATAGTAAACAAATTTTCTTTAGTCTGCGATGAGTTTTCTTCTGTTATAGAAAACTGAAGGCTATTTAATGGCAAACTAATGAAAATTTGTTCACTGTAGAGAAGCTCTTCTGAAACTGCCAGATGGGCTGTGAATCAGAAAAAAATACAGCCAGAAGTTGAAGGTCCTCTTCAAGCTAATATTTTATAAATAAAAGAGTCACTGTGATGATGAACAATCAGAGAAAAGAGTCATGGTGATGATGTACTATCAGAGAAAAGAGTCACTGTGATGATGAACAATCAGAGAAAAGAGTCATGGTGATGATGTACTATCAGAGAAAAGAGTCACTGTGGTGATGTACTATCAGAGAAAAGAGTCACAGTGATGATGTACTATCAGAGAAAAGAGTCACTGTGATGATGTACTATCAGAGAAAAGAGTCACTGTGATGATGTACTATCAGAAAAAGAGTCACTGTGATGATGTACTGTCAGAGAAAAGAGTCACTGTGATGATGTACTATCAGAGAAAAGAGTCACTGTGATGATGTACTATCAGAGAAAAGAGTCACTGTGATGATGTACTATCAGAGAAAAGAGTCACAGTGATGATGTACTATCAGAGAAAAGAGTCACTGTGATGATGTACTATCAGAGAAAAGAGTCACTGTGATGATGTACTGTCAGAGAAAAGAGTTACTGTGATGATGTACTATCAGAGAAAAGAGTCACTGTGATGATGTACTATTAGAGAAAAGAGTCACGGTGATGATGTACTATCAGAGAAAAGAGTCACTGTGATGATGAACAATCAGAGAAAAGAGTCA